>JAMZAV010016468.1:0-10959 GCA_024449915.1 Sweltsa coloradensis | reverse complement strand
TCCCCACCAAATCATATGGGCACACGTCGACGACGTAAGGGGCTTCCTCCAACTCTGTGCTCGGGAGACAAGAAATCCAGATACCTGGATTCAAACCCAAGACCCGGAAACAGAGAAAAGTGCCCTTCTGTGTTGCTCGGCCAGGGCCCTCTTCATTCTATTAGAGAAAAGGTTAGAGATAGAAAGGGTGGAGAGTCACATAACAGCACAACCAGTGAGGGGGCTTCCCTCCTAGACTCTGGTGCTTGGGCGATAAAAGAACCATGTCTTTATCTGAATTTGAACTAGGGATGACTTCGGGTCAAAAAATCCGAAACCGGATCCACCCTAGCCGGATCCGGTTCGGAACCGGTTCCTAACATATTTTTCTTTCTCAATTTTCGTAAATTTGAATCTGCGCGGGCTTATTTCGATTGAAAACATTGAAGGCGGGGCGATAATCGATTCGACTTTCGATAGGGGGCGGAGCTGTGTCCCAGACATTGTAGGAACTGCTTCTGTGGAGAAACAGCCAGTAAAGCTTCTTTTTGGGAGGATGCAAGTTAAATTGAACAGCCAAGAACAAACAATGTTCAACAAAATTGTTTTCTTTCGTTTTTGTTTATAAAGTTTGGATTATCCCCGATTATGTGATCTTAAACGTGAAAAATAGAATAAGTATATGATTAAATGTTATTAACAAGTTCTGCAAGGGTTTTAAAAAACCCCAAACCATGGGCCTAGGTTTAAGCCAAAGTCAAAAATGTGATGCAACATTCATAGAGCCTAGGACTAGGCCTAAGAATTTTGCAACCACGGGTGTTTCTGGCTCATTTATTCTCGTCTGTGCCTAGGCTCTTGGCAACTTTTAGGTAAAAATTAGAACCGATTCCAAAAAAGGGGAACCGGGTCGTAATGGAACCGGTTCCGAACCGGTTTCTGGGTACCCGAAGTCATCCCTAATTTGAACCAACCCACCAAGACCCGTGGCAACAAGAGAGGCTACCCTACTTATTGTGACTGGGATCCGAAAATGAAAGGAAAGCCTTTCTCGTTGCCACGGGTCTTGGTTCAAATCCAGGTTAAGACATGGTTCTTTTGTCGCCCAAGCACCAGAGTCTAGGAGGGAAGCCCTCTCACTGGTTGTGCTGTTATGTGACTTTCCACCCTTCCTATCTCTAACCCTTTCTCTAAGTATGAATGAAAAGGCACCCGGGCCGAGCAACAAACAGGAGGGGTAGCTTTTCTCTTTTTGCCAAGGGCCCGGGTTCGAACCAGGGTAAGTATGGTTTTTTTGTTCCGACACCAGAGTGGGGGGGAAGCCCCTTATGTCGGGCTGACTTGGATCAGTATGAAGGGTGTGTGGAGAACCTTGCTGATGAGAAAAAACCGATGCAAAATTTTATTTCTTGCGTGGCCCTACCACGGGTTGGGTTTAGTTTTTGTGATTTTTGTTTGCATGAGTTTAGCTGATTTTAGTGGCCCACCACCCGCCTGAGAGCCCCAGAAGGACAAAAACATCCCCGTGGATTAAGGCAGGCCTGCCCCAACTTTTTTTTTAAATCCGTTTTACCTGAAAAAATCCTGAAAAACCGTAAAAATATATCATCTTTTTTTTCGTTACGCAAAACTTGCAAATTTAGCCTAGTTTTTGATTTTTTGAATAAAATCATGAATCAGGTGCAAGTACTCAGTAGGCCAACAAACACATCCAATTTAAAAAAAAAATTTTATTAGTTAAAACTTACAAGGGTCGGGGAACGTTTGGTAAAGATAAAAAACAAAAAAAGTTGGCTAAAAGGCCTGGGGTCAACACATCGCACTAAAACCTTTTTTTCCCTTCTCTAGCCTTTTTTAGTTCTATTTCCCATCACTTTTTTTATTTCTGTCTATACAAAGACCTGTCCCGGGGAAAACCCTTTTCGTTTTTTGTTATTTTTTTCGAAGTAAGGCCTGAAGTACTATCAACTAAAATCTGACTGAATTGTGGGGAAAAACGAAATAAAACAAGTACACGTATTCTAGGCCCCGTAAGAAAACCCCCTTGACAAGGTTTTGTTTTAGCATCCATCTTTATTCACACTTCATTTTGGGCAGTCAGTGCTGCCCAAATTAAAACACAACATTCAATAACTACATCATTCCCTTTTTTCAAAATGATTTGAAATACAAACTAGGTACCCCAAATTATATGAATGGATAATGATTTTTAAAAGTCTTTTTTCTTCACTTCTCTTTGTAACCTAAATTTTGGTTATGATTTAATACAACTACGTTTCATTAAAATAAACATAATTAAACTTCCACGTTGGTAAACTATGAGTGGAGAAATATTTTGTTTTAAATACTAATAATCGGAATTTTCAATGGATGATAAGGACACCTCACATGATCTAATTCCTACAGTTGATAGTCACTATCCAAAACCGGGGTCTGGTTGGGGGCTCGGCCTGGGCCCCTTCGCTCCCACGGTTTCCCGGCGGGGCGGGGTTGATCTGTTTCCTGCTACGGTCAGGAGGGGCTGTGGAGGGGCAATGGAACATCTTGTTTTGATTAATTGGACTATAGGAGGAGGGTGATGATTGTTCCCATGGGGTTTTTGCTGGTTGGCGGGAACTTTTTTTCTCGGGATTGGAATGTTCAAAGGGGATTGGTGAGTGGGGGCTTGCGGGTTTGGGGGAGTATACTTCCGTACGTGGCTCACGTTCCGACGGACTGTGCACCCGGGGCGAAATCGTAGGGCGTTGCCACCCCTCTCGGAAAACCTCGAACGGTACTGTGTTATACGGTTGGAAAATTTGTTGGGGTTCTCTTGACGCCCCAACACGTAGTCTCCTACAGATATTTTGCGCTTACTGCCCCTCGTCTTGATCGATGTATGTTTTCCCAAAAACCCCTTTTTTCCCGTCCCGATCTGGGAATTTTTCATCTGGATAGGTACATGATTGTATATTGGAACTTGTCAGAAGCTCTGCCCAAAAACATAAATTTTGAACCCGGAGTGCAGCCCTTTGTAAAATGGGGTGTTGTTCGATAGAGAAAGAGATTTTCTCTCAAGGCAGTCTTGATTTTTGATCACTGCTGCCTATGCGAAGTCTCTTCATTAGGAACGATTCTGCGCTCCACTTCGCCTTTCCCCTGGGGCCCACTCGGGTCGAGTTTTCCAATGATGTTGTTGGTGATACAAAACAGGAAGTCGTTGAGTAAAGTTCCCGCTTTGTAAATTTGTTCGATTCCGGTAGTCCGAATCTGCGAAGATTTCTTCTAACAGGCGATAGTTTTAGCGGTTGTGACGCTAGGTGATAGACGGCCTGTGGAATTTTAAAATAGTAGTCGATGACAAGAACAGTATTGTCCTTTTGGGGACGGTCCCAAGTAGTCTATCGCCAAGTCTTGCCAGGTCTGCTGGTAATCGGTTCTAATCAAGGTTTTCTGGCGGTAGGTGGCTGCCCGGAAACCATGGCAGTGTCTGCAAAAACTTTTTCCATGCCT
The DNA here is from genome assembly GCA_024449915.1 of Sweltsa coloradensis. Lineage (NCBI taxonomy): Eukaryota > Metazoa > Arthropoda > Insecta > Plecoptera > Chloroperlidae > Sweltsa > Sweltsa coloradensis. Next base: position 7,488 of record JAMZAV010016468.1, on the reverse strand, counting down.
TATCTAATGCTGGCCACCAGACTTTTGACGCAATTTTCTTTTCATAAAGATATGTCAGGATCCCCCTGGGGGTGCTATTTCGAGCCCCCTGCTTTAGGTTTGGGGATGAATATGGGGGTTTCCCCGGAAAAACGTGGATGGTACAGCATAGTTCATTTTTGATGAGTTGAATTTTTTTCGCTCACCCGGCCATGTGTCGGTTTCGAGCTCTCCTTAATAGAGATTTTTCCTGGTCTTGTCTGGACTTTTTGGGATTTTTTCCAGGCAAGCTTTGGGAACAGCTTGACTTGCTACCATGAACATGAGACTGGTCTTTGTTTTTTGGGTATCCTGAGAAAAAAAACTGATAGTGGACAGGGGGACAGCAATATTGCTTCCCCTGGGGTATTCACCTTTAGTTATAGCACTGGAGCCTAAGCACCATCGCTCTACTCTCGGCATGGTTTGGATTTGGCCCCGAAAATGAAGGAGTGGTTTATGGTCGGTAATAAAGTAAACTCGCCCCCGTCCCCGTAGGGGGAATCTTTCGCCCCCCCTCCCAGTCCAAGTGCTCGCTTTCGACCGACTGAACTTTTTTCGGCATCGTGAGGACCTGCTTGCGAACTCTATTATCCTTGGCCCATCTTCCTGTTTTTGAACTAAGCGGCCCCGAGCCATCGGGCTAGCATCCGATGTCGTGCGGGCCCCCGGGTATAGAATCCCAAATTCTCCGTTGATAAATTTCCTTAATATTTTTGAACGCATGTTGCCCCTCCCCCCCATTTGAAGCTAACTTTTTGTCTCAAAATCCCCCTCAGGGTCTGTAGCCGTTAAATAGTTGGGAAGGAACCTGGAGCAGACCCTGCCATACCAAGGAAACTTTTAAATTTCCTCTTTAGTTTTTGGTTCCCTAAAGCCCCGGACCGCAATTTTGCTATGTAGTGGCTTGATCCCCCTGACGGGAAATAGGGGCCCTATGAAGTCCATTTTGGGTTTTTGCTGACCCTCACACTTGTCTGGATTAAGTGTGACCCCCTTCTTTGCAAATGTCTGCATCAAAAACCCGCAGCTGTGGTCGGCGTGCTTGGGTTTTCCCCCGTAAACGATAAAGTCCATAAAGACGCATACTCCTTGCTTTGGCTACAAGTTTCTATTATGCGCTGAAAATTTCGGGGGCCCCCCGTTGATCCCAAAAAAAAAGCCTTTTTTACCGTACAAACCCTGCCTGGATATAAAGTTGTTTTCCCTGTGACCCCTCGTCGAGCTCAAATTTGGGAACGCAGAGGAAGGTTTAACTTTCGAAACAGTGTTCTCGTTTCCCGGGGTTACTCTTCAATGGGTTTGGGATCAGTGTCGCTCCCGACAATTGCAGCGTTTGGCAAAATAGTCGACAATAGGCAGCCCTTTCTGAATTGGGCTGAGTCAACACCCCCCGGGAAACCCACTCTCTGGTTCACCACCTCCCCTATAAGGTCATTTGCTAGGAGTTTTTCTATTTTCCATTTCTTCGTTTTAGTTGAGGGGTCTTCCGCTGGGGAATGCCACTGGTTGACATCTGTCTTAATGCAAAGTTTTAACTTAAAAACTTTAAGCTTACCACGCCCGGGGAAGACAGTTGGGGAATCTTCTTAACCTTTGCCCGCGTATCTTTTTTGCAGGAGAATTCTCTTGCAGTGTAGAATTTTCTTGCAGGTAGAATTCTCTTTTGGGGGCCCGGAACTTATGCATTTAGAGGAAACCCTTTTTAAAAGCCCCCAGGCTTGGGAGAACTGCCCCCCAAAAGCGGTTACCTCCGTCACCGTCTACACGTAAAATATTGTTTTTTGGCCCCTTTTCCCCCCCAATTTTCATTTGTGGGAATTTGCCTAAAACTTTAAGGGGGTTGGTACTCCCATAAGGAAAATGTTTTTTGTAGTAATGTACATTCCCTTTATTTTATTCTGCTTTCAAGTTCCCCTGTCTTCCATCTAGGGACATTTCAGGAAGCCCCCGAACAATCATCAGCTTAAAGAAACACCTCCCCCTCAGCTTTTATGAAGCAAACTTATGCCCAAACTCCCCTTAACAGCAAAGGTGTAAACCCTTGGCTTTTCTTCTTCCCTTTATTTAAATATGGATTTTTGGACCCCTTTTCCCCTGAAAAATCTTTTTTTTTTTGTCTATTTTCCATGTTTGTACCCTTTTGGGTTTTTCATATTTAGCAAAGTGCCCCTCAATACCGAATTCAAACATTTCCCCCCTCTAGCGGGACATTTTGGTCGGCGCGAGATGGTTTTGGGATTTCCGCACGTAGCATGCTAGCCTCGAGCCAGGCGACCGGAAAGCCGGTTTTTTTGAGGCCGGGATGAGTCCCCCCGTGCAACGTTTCAGCCTCGCCCAAAAATAGCACGTGGTGCAGGGTTTAATTGCTCTTGCGTCTTTGAGCCTATCAACAGTTTAACTGTCTCCCTCTTAATGAAATCTTTTCGTACCTCTGGTAATCGGCATTTCCCCAGTTGGTTTTAGGATATTTTCTTCCCCTTTTTCCCCAAAGCACAGTAACAGCCTGGCCTCTCAGACGCGTAATAAAATGGGCCCCGTTTCCCGCCCTGTTCATTGGGGAAACTTGGCGTGGTGGGCGAAGCAGGTTTGAGGTTTTAAAATGTTTGTCCAAAAAGACTTGCATTTTGCATATCACACTCACCCGGGCTATCTCGGGTCGCCCACGGAAGTGCAAACCAGGTCTTGTACACCGCCCCCCCCTACGTGTAGTAGTAGAGCCCTTTGTCTTGGGCCCGAAGTTATGCCCCTTCGACAAGAGTACAAGTCAAAAAGCCCTGAGCAGCGGTCCCTCGCTGTGAGGTGCTGGGGTGTCACGCCGGGCACGAAAGGTTTTATGCTGGTTCTCTGAATCCCTTTTAGTTCGTTGCAGCTCGCTCGTATTTAAAAAAACTGTTTTACATACCCAAAAACAACACTGTTTTGTGTATAACATCGAATTGAATAGCTTTTTTTTGCGCCAATGTAATGAAAATACTTGACAAGGTTTAGCTTCTAGACCTCTTTATCATACTTCACTTTTGGGCAGTCGTGCTGCCCAAATACACCCAAACATTTAAACACTACAGGCCCAACTAGGAATCTTCACTGTCCCTGCTACGGGGCCATTGTATTCTTTCTAGGCCTAGCCTAACCTCCTTTTTAGGGGAATGAAGCTGGCGGGCAGTCATGGGCAGGTTGACCTTTATGGGCCTGGAGGCGGAGCAGCGCTGTGCGCAAGTTTAGGCATGCCCCCGTGACGGGGCGTTCCCAAGTAGTATAACAAGCCCACTTTCAGACCATCTTGCAAAAATGCTTGCAAGTTCATTACATGAGGGACAAAATGAAAAAATTTGTTTTTTTTTTGACTCGGCGATTTACTTTTACATACAAACAGACTGTTTTTTTTTTGCGCATTTTCAAATTTTTATTTAAAACACGTGAATAATCGAAAAATCCATGAATGATACCAAATATCCTGTACTCCGTTTTATACCCTAAATATCCGTGAAAACGGCAGGCCTGGATTAAGGTAACAAACAACTTTATAAATTATCTGCAGTTGTCATCAGCAGGTGAAAAGTGTTGTCGCCCCCAGCCCTTCAGGCTGCTTCTCTATGCTTTCCCAACCTGTCAACCCTTCTGCATCTAAACTAGTACAAACAACTAGATTTTTGCTGATTATCTAACTTGTACTTAAAACTTATTTATACAAATCTCGTTTCAAATATGCTTATTCATACCCATTTTCTTTTCATTTTTCTTTCAATAATATTTCTTATTATTAATTGTAAACATTTGTATACGCATTAATTAATATCTCAAACATTGTGCATCGTTAAGTTTTTTTTAAATGTATGATTTTAAAACTTATTTGTGAAGTAAACTGCAACGATGGTCAATTGTTTCAACACAAACTGCTGAGTGCATGAGAAGTTAATTTAGCAGCATTATCCAGAGGGTGGTTGTTAATTAAATATAACAATGTGGTGACCCAAACTATGACGTCAGATGCCATTCGCGCTAGAAATACAGTAGTATAGGTAATACCATATCGGACCGAATACAGTGCAATGTTTTTATCCGAAAATACGGTACAATCTCAAAAACAGCACTCGCGTTATTTCCGCGCTCTTGCATTTGAAATAGCGCCTGAAAATAGGCCACCCGCAATACAAATCCTGCGCATCGCCCCGCCCACCCACTCCACATTGGGCTCCGCAGAAAAGGACCGCGGGAATAACGCCGCGTATCACGTTTTCCGCGGAAAATGACCACAAAAATAACTGTGCGTACAATTAAAAAGATTTTTCTTGGGACTCGATTCTAAGATCACAATGATCGATTCCAATTTTTTGGGAAATGTGGTTGGCCTATGTGAGCGTGTGCTTAGCCCTACACTGTTAAAAAACATAGGACTTCCCCCTAACATTGTTCAAAATGTTTTGTTGCAAGAGAGAAACTTGGGCTATTCATTCACCGTATTGTAAATAAAATAAAATAATTGTACATTTTAATTCAATTTAATTTTTTCTTTTTTCTTGAAATGATTCCAAATAATTAAATAATTGGGGGTCATGTTACATTCGAGATCGTGCTATATACGTTACTTTGTACTACCTCAATAAAACTCAGATTCAGATTTATTTGTATTCAGACACATGAAATTGCAGTTATTGAGTTTTAAATGAATTTTCATCCGCTTGCGGCGTTTAGTACACACAGGTTCATATTTGGACTAGATTGTCAGTCCCTGTGGGTCTTTCATGACTTGAATTGGGATAACCTTGTTATCAAAATATTGATTACTTTTAAATTTACATGTTAGTCGTCGACGATGCTATCGATTAAAGTCAGTTTCAGAAAGCTTTAAACAATTTTAATTTTGTTTCACAAATTGAAATAGGCATGCTGATCGAAAAGAGGCTACTATACGTATTCCTTGCCGTGCTGTATAGTTTTATGTCAAATCCTCACGAAGGTGTACAGTAAACCCTCGTTAATTCAAACTCGGTTAATACTTAATACAAAGTAGTGTTGGAAGTCCCTACAGAAGCTTTGGTATAAGCCTAGGACTTATGTTATATTTCTACTAGGGAAACGCCAAAGTCGTTGTTAAACGAGTGAATGAGTGAGCCAAGTGTTGAGTACCCGGGAACATCCCCTTTACTCCCCTATACCTAAGGATCTAGCCCAGTATGAGGAATGATACCGGTGACTCAACACATGGCTCACTCACTCGTTTAACAACGACTTAGGCGTTCCCCTAGTTATATAAATTGAACTTTTGAAATGTGAATCGTATTCAAAACGTGGTTAGCGTGAAACATTTAAAAAATTTCCAAGATAAAACAAAATCACTTAATTGGATGAGCGTTAGCGAGCGTAGCGAGCGAAGCGAAGATTCCATTTCACTACACTGGAGAAAAAAATCCGGGAAAGTTTTTTTTTTTTTTTTTTTTTTTTTTTTTTTTTTTTTTCTGTATTTTGTGGTGTTTGTTAAAACGATTCCGGCTAAACCGATACTCCGATTGCGATGAAATTTTATGGAGACCTTCGAAATCTCTGAACTTAGAACTGCCACGTTTTTGAGCGCAATCGGGAAATTTTTCTCATAAAAAACGCAATTTTCGTTTTTTTTCGATTTTAAAAAATTTCTTCGATTTATAACACCCTACATGTTTTATCCGATTGTAATGATTTTTTACAGAAACCTTAATTTTATGAATTAAGAATTTGGTGAAATTGAGCGTAATCAAAAATTATTTCTCATGAAAATCAAAATTTTACGGGTTTTTTCTTTTCTAAAACAATTCTTTGACTATAACACCTACATGCTTTATCTTATTGAATGATTTTTTCACAGAACCTTTAAATTTTCGTAAATTTAAATATATTCGTTTTAAAATTTTGAGCGCATCGAATAATTATTTCTTATACAAATTGCAATTTTACGATGTTTTTCTTTTTAAAAAATTACGATTAATTAAAAAAAATTTAAGTTATTTTTATTTTATTTTATTTAATTATAAAAATTAAGTAATTTTTTTTTTAAATTTTAATTTTAATTTAAAAAATCTTCGCTTAAGTAATGATTTTTTCACAGAACAACAGAAAATCCGCGTAACACATGGCATCTCAATGCACCATATACGCTCATCCAACAACGCGGCGGGGACTTAAGCGTTTTCCTAGTATTCCCATTAACACCCCTCCAAAATATAAGGGTGGGTGTAAAAACATAAAAAAATTTGGAGCTAACGGGTACAAAACCCCAAACCCTCCGTGCGGTAGACTAAATGCTTACCAATAGGCCATGCAAGCCTCGTAGATATTGTCCCGCTAGCTGCTACTAAAGAAATGCTATTGATATTTTAAAAATCACATTTTTATTAATTGTAGGATTAAATCGCAATGGATCTAGCTGATTTTGTTAGATTTCACAGTAAGCTCGTACTGGATGTTGTTTAAAATTTCAGCCCAAGTCTGTTCAGCGGTTCGGCTGATTTTCGACGTACAGACAGATAGACAGACAGAATCACAGAATGAGAACCGATCGAGTTAAATGGAGACACTCGGTCGCTCCGCTCCCTCGTTTAATTAATACTAACACATTCAGACTGGGATTTTTGGGATCCCTTCGGCTTCAAATTGAAGGGAGACTATTGTATTTCATTTCAAGCATAGCGTTTCACAATATACTGTATATTATGGTATATTTATTATTATTTACCAGCACGGTATACAAAGTTAGATGTCACAAGTAAAACATTTAGTTACCGTACTGTACAAGATTGCTGTTTATGTCAATACTAGTTTTAAATCTCTCACATTATTCCGAGGTGATGGCATAGTTATCCCTAACCATGGTCAATTGCAAATCACAGTTTTGCTTTCAAACATTTTCTGGTTACAATAATCCTAGATATACTGACACAGTGACTTGCAAATGGCCTTGGTTTTATGTGTTGTTCTCTAAGGCCCGGTATTTCAATGTCCAGTTAAAGTGGCAAGTAAATTTATCTACCAGTTAAGACGGATTTGGTGTATTTCCACTGCCAGTTAGCTTATCTGGAAGTTAAATTGGGTCCTAACTGGCAAGTAAACTAACTGGTGGATGAGGTGCTAGTTAAACCTTAACCGACAGATAAATGTGTGTATAAAGATGGCGGCTTGTAGAGTTTAGGTTATGTTGGTCAGTTGATGCTTTGGGGTTGATGTAGTTGACTTTTTGATTTTTCTGATGAAGAAGAAGACTGTTTAAAATTTTTTAAATTTATTGAACGGCCAAGAAGGCATAATGAATCTCGCCAACGAATTGATAATTTAACCTATTGGATGACATATTTATGTATGAGGTTTTCCATGTGTCTGGTAGGCCCTACCTTCGACAATTTCAGAAGGCTCAATTATAGGTGCCCAAGCCCACATAATGCCATAATTACCTAGACTTGACATAAACCTATTTCTAGTCCCACATGGAGGCCCTAG
>JAMZAV010016467.1:0-10725 GCA_024449915.1 Sweltsa coloradensis | reverse complement strand
CTTGAAAATAAACTTAAAATGCCTTGATTAATGTTTTCACTTTTTTTTATTTTAGTGTAGTACCTTGAATTATTTAATCTAAGTTTGAAATTATTTTAAATTTATACCTGAAACATATTTTAGGCAAAAGTAATAAAACAAGAACATAAAAACAACATTTTCATAAAATTTTAATATCAACAATTTGGACCAAGCCACAAGAAAAATTTCAAAAGACATAATTGTTGAGAGGCAAAATGGACCAAAAAAAAAAAAAAAAAAAAAAATGGAAGTTTTATTAAACGCGAACGGGCTCCCGATCCTCGACGAATTGTCTCGTTTTCCATTTTCTACATGCTCGCGCACCGTGTTTTTGGCCGGTTGCCAACTATATAAACTAGATGCGCAGTAGCGGTGCGCAGATTCCTCAATTACGTTCACGCCGCGCATGTACTATGCGCATCTACAAAACGCGAATGGTTTTATTAAACGGCAACGGGCTCTACTTTATCGGTAAATTCTTCATTTTTCAGCTTTAAACTTTAAAAATGTCACAACATTGGCAACGTTTTACATTTTTAAATGTCTTGTACAAACATGTACAACGTTTTCATCAACTAAATCCATATTCATATCGTTGTTCCTTTTTAGTTTTATAGCTTTAGGCTTTGTAGATGAAGTCTGAGGTTTTGCATGTTCCTGCTGTTGTTTCCCTGTCGGTTTTTTTGGTCCTGTTGGAAGTGGACTTTTAGAGGCAAGTATCTCTTTGATTAGATGGTTTTGTTCTGCGATGTAAGCAGCTTGTGCATCAAGCTGTTTTTGGAGGCTTTCAATTGTGGTCTTCAATTGCGTTATGGTTTGCAAAAGTTCTGAGTACTGTTCCGGATCAGCAGTGTTATTCATGGTAACTTGTTGAGAAGCAGTACCCGCATCCTTAACAGGTGGTCACCATTTTCTTATCACCATTTTATTTTATTTTAAGCATGTTCATCTGTATCTGTGATAGCCATCTGTGTTAGCTCAAAAGCGAATTCGAATGTAATTTTAATTGTATTACCGTGTAAGCTAATGCTTTACTGTAAATGTTACTGTAACCAATATTTTGCTGACCATGTACCATGTATAAGTGTTATCACACATAATACCTATGTACAATAAAGAACTGAACTATGAACTATGAACTACAGAATTAACAACAAACCCAAATCTAAAAAATGGGTAACGCCTGAGGTCCGTTTGTCATCGGCAGATCTGCACCATATGCACTCTGCCTGGAAACGAAACCCAAACATTCCTAAACTCAAAGCTGCTTACAATGTGAAAAAAAAGATTCACTCACGAAAAATAAAAACCACTAAACGCCTCTTTCATAGCCAAATAATTTCAAACTCAAAGAATAAGTCTGAGACTACTTGGAGCATCATTAAAGCAGAAACCAGTTCTCTCAAACCATCTACAGACATAACTTTGTCAATTAATGGCAAAACAATAACAAATCCTAAACAAATAGCAGATGAGTTCAATAAGTTTTTTAAAGAGTTAAGTTATCTACCGCCACCAAGTTCTTCCCCAATTTTATCATGCCAGACAAATCACTCAATTTTTGTTTCACCTACAACTCCAATTGAAGTGGAACACACTATAAAAGGTATAAGTCCTAAATACTCATGTGGGTTTGATGACATTCCAAGTGCCATTATTGTCAAGACTGCCAAATTAATTAGCAAACCCCTAGGCCACATCATAAATATGTCTTTAGAACAAGGAACATTCCCATCTGTCTTAAAAAAGTCGATTGCTATCCCTATACACAAAAAAGGAGACATTCATATTCCAAACAATTACCGACCCATCTCATTACTTTCATCATTTTAGAAAATCTTTGAACTCATCATGCAATCCCGCATTACATCGTATTTCACGGAATTTGATATTCTTGATAACTGTCAACATGGCTTTTGTTCTAAGAGATCCAAAACTACTGCTATTTTCTCTTTTTTATCCTCCCTCTACTTGGCACTAGATAAGGGAGACTCTGCAATTGGCCTTTTCGTTGACCTTAGCAAAGCATTTGACACTATTGATCATAAAATTCTTCTTGCAGTCGTCGTCGGGGAACCCCTTCCCTTTGACTACCTCCCCGACGGCGACGACAAAGACAAAACGGACGGATGATGACACAGACGGAGACGACCACGACGTGGGGGAACCACTGCCCTCCCCATATGCTTGTGGCTGGTTCTGACCAGCACAGGCCTGTCCACCCCTTGTCCCCCCGCGTCATGCCTAACGTCCCTCCCTTCGTCTCGATTAGCCAAGTTGCATAAATATGAGACGTAAAGCAATATCCAATCAAATCCAATCATTCTTCTTGCAAAATTAACATCTTTAGGTATTAAATGGACCTGCCCTAGGTTGGATCGACTCATTTTTATCGGACCGCACACAAGTTGTCAAAATCAAGGGAGCAACCTCTAGCGTACCAGTTCTATCTAATCCTCAAAATGTACAAAACGGCGTCCCACAAGGTTCAGTTTTAGGACCTCTTTTCTTTATAGTATACATTAATGATCTACGTCAATTTCTACACAACAACAATACTATTCCTATTTGTGTTAAGGCGTTACTCACACTTTATGCTGATGACATCAATTTTTTACTTACGTCATCCAAGGAGACTACCTTGCAATTGACCAAAGCTGCTAATTGTCAAGTTTCCCAAATGTTAGCTTACAGTACAAATAATCGACTTGCTATTCAAACTACTAAAACATTTTTCCTGAATTTCCGCACTGGTACTCGGCAAGTGCTCTCGAGTCCATTAATCCGTTTAGAGGGCCACAGTATACCAAGAGTAGTAACCACCAAAGTCCTTGGGCTCACCATAAGTGATTCGTTAGACTGGGGCCCCCATATTTAATCAATTGTTCCTCGCCTCCTGAGTGGATGTTTCATGCTCCGCAAACTGAAATTAATTGTTAACCCTCCCATACTTTCGATGGTATATCATGCGTTTATTCATTCTCTTCGTTCCTATGGCATCATTTTTTGGGGCACATCACCTCACGTTAAACGTGTTTTTATTATTAAAAAACGTGCTGCTAGAATAATTGCTGGAATATCCAGAAGGCAATCATGCTAAGCACATTTCACAAATTTACGTATCCTCACACTAACATGTACGCTAATTATCTCTTTAGCAACTTTCGTATATTCCAATTCTGACAATTTTCCATTAAATAATGCCCACCATTCCCATTTTACTAGATATAATACTAACATTTTCATACCAAAATCTAGACACACTTTATTTGACAAAAGCCCGACTCATGTTTGTAGTACAATATTTAATAAATTACCAGCTTCAATTAAATATTCCAACTCTCTAACACTCTTTAAGCACAGATTGAAAGAATTCCTTATAAATAAAGCTTTTTACTCATTTAGAGAATTCCTAGATGACCATTGGACAATTTAACTTATTATTTTCCCACTTCTCTCACACCACTTTTTTTCTCTCTTCACTTTGGCTATGATTTAAAAAATTGTAAAATGTATTCATGTAATATTATCTTATTTATTATGTATAATAACAAAATGCATTAGCATTGTTATTGATATTTTGTAGTACATTGTAATAACCATAATCTGTATTAATTGTATTTAAATAAAATAAATAATAAAATAAATTGTATTTAGAGTCTATCCACTCAGTTATATAACTGATTTTCAGTAGAGGACTTTAAATCAAAGCGACCAATCCAACCCTGTAGGCCCCAACGCAATCGACGAGTGAGCGATAACCTACCAAAGATCGATATTTCAAATAGCAAATACAGCTATCAGTGGTATGGACAGTGCGAACACCCGCGAATCAACGCCAGAATCAACAAGGCCGAATCACAACAACTCTGAATTTATTATATGCTTCGTTGCTTTTTTCGTCGTTTTTTTTCGTTTTTTTGCGCTGCATTTTGTTATTATTTGTCATTTGTATTTGTCCCATATATATGCAATGCATATATCAGTGGACTAAAATAAAAATAAAAATAAAAAATAAAACCAGCCACAAGCATATGGGGAGGGCAGGGGTTCCCCCACGTCGTGGTCGTCTCCGTCTGTCATCATCCGTCCGTGTTGTCATTGTCGTCCCCTACCGGGCCAAACTACGAGAAGGTTGCGAGTTGGACTTTGAAGGATTTTCATGTTCCTTAACGGGCAACAAGAAGCACTAACATAATATAATGTTACCAAAATCGCTCTCTCTAATCTGTTGCAAGTACTTCATTAATGGCACCCTGACCTCCCTCTTGATGCAAGGACGCTTCTGTCCGCACCTTCTAATAATGAACTCCAGGATATGGGTGAAGGACAATATGTTAATTTTGGTTAAGAAAAGGGAAATTCTAAACTTGTGCTAAGTGGAGATGTAGATACATCTATGATAGAAACTCTACACCTTAATTTTAATATTGATGGGTTCCCCTTTATATAAGCTCAAACAAGCAATTCTGGCCCATTTTGTGCATGATTGAAGACGATCCTCATAAGAAGCCGTTTGTATCTTCTTTGTTTAGTGGTAGCTCAAAGCCTCCCTTGGAACCGTTCATGAAAGATCTTGTGGAGGAGTTGAATAAGCTTCAACAAAGCGGGCTTTATTTAGCCGAAAGAAGATTAAATGTTGTTGCGAAGACTTATGTTAAGAGTACAAAAGGCCATAATGGCTACTCGGGCTGTGATAAGTGTTGCCAACGAGGACAATGGGTAGGTCATATGACTTTTACCGACAAATGCTTTTGTGAGGACTGATGAAGCGTTCATGAGATGGAGGATGGCCATCACAAGGGTGTAGTTAGTTAGTTAGGGTGTAAGTCCGCTTGCAACTCTAGGAATTGATTTAGTGTCTTTGTTTCCATTGGACTATATGCATGTCTCACAGAAGTATGGGGAAGATTATGATGAAACATTTGCTCCAGTAGTCAAATATACAACCATAAGAATCTCGCCATTAGTTTCAGGGAGAAAAACATCTAGAAGGCAACGCTGATAAGGACATTGCCCAATTGCAGACCATTTCCAGTTAAGTCAATAGGCCTACGCCTACGCCGGAGGAAGACAGATAGGTAAGCTCTATATAAATGTATGTTTGCCTATGCTTGAATTTACATTATTATGTAATCATGCTTTCAGGCGGCTGGAAAAAATAAGGCTCATTGACCTTTAAATCCATACCCTCAAATATCTCATCAATCACTTTCTTTAACTTAGCATACGCCATGTACTGTGCAGGCCAAACAAGAACTCAACAGAGAGCATCGACAAAACACGTCCGCCTGCGACAAGAACAAGAGACCAACTGCGAGGCGAGGGTTAGACCAGGTTTACATTACTCGCTTTCTAACTCGGGTTGGTCGATAACGAGGGTAATTTTTGCGTGTAAACGCAATCAAGTAGCTACCACCGGATAGTTTTTTTACACGAGTAAAACCTTGGAGTTACTCGCGTAACCGGCAATGATACGAGTAGTATAAAGAGAAGATGGTTGACTTTCTGCCGCCATTTTCAGGAAACATAACCCATAACATCTGATTCCTAGCGTCGTCGAGCCTCCTTGCTTAAAACATGTCTGCATTTACTGACAGCGAGACATTGTTAATGCTTCAAATTTACGGTCAGCCAGAAATACAAATTAGAAGACGAAAAGAAGAATTACCAAGTAGTGTGGCGTGAAATAGCTTCCCAGCTGGAAACCATTGGCGCAGGTCATTTCACCTCGTGCCCTAGAAACCATCAGCAGTGTAAAGACAGGATCGGTAATTTAAAAAAAAAGTATTTTGCGTTGAAACGAGAAATGAGGTCGGGAGAGGTCAAAAGGCACATGGAGATGTGGACATAGAAGTAAGCCACAGGGAGCTTCAAGCTCAGCTCCAAAATGTCAACACTAGCAGAGATGTTACTCATATTGACACTCCTTCAACATTGACTTTTACAAATTTACAACCCAGGAACGACAAATCCCGACTTCGTAGAGACACATAGTGAAAGAGCAAGTCCCTCGCCTGATGATGACGATGCTGCTATTCTGGATTGGGAGCAGAATTGTGCATCATCGTCTGAAAGTGAAGATGATAGGCTTACTCAAACTGATCCATTTGAAGAAGAGTCTATACAAGAGATGTTCTGACGTCATGGTATTTTATAGAAAATGTTACCAAAATCGCTCTCTCTAATCTGTTGCAAGTACTTCATTTATGGCACCCTGACCTCCCTCTTGATGCAAGGACGCTTCTGTCCGCACCTTCTAATAATGAACTTTAGGATATGGGTGAAGGACAATATGTTAATTTTGGTTAAGAAAAGGGAAATTCTAAACTTGTGCTAAGTGGAGATGTAGATACATCTATGATAGAAACTCTACACCTTAATTTTAATATTGATGGGTTCCCCTTTATATAAGCTCAAACAAGCAATTCTGGCCCATTTTGTGCATGATTGAAGACGATCCTCATAAGAAGCCGTTTGTATCTTCTTTGTTTAGTGGTAGCTCAAAGCCTCCCTTGGAACCGTTCATGAAAGATCTTGTGGAGGAGTTGAATAAGCTTCAACAAAGCGGGCTTTATTTAGCCGAAGAAGATTAAATGTTGTTGCGAAGACTTATGTTAAGTGTACAAAAGGCCATAATGGCTACTCTGGCTGTGATAAGTGTTGCCAACGAGGACAATGGGTAGGTCATATGACTTTTCTCGACATAAATGCTTTTATGAGGACTGATGAAGCGTTTCATGAGATGGAGGATGCTGGCCATCACAAGGGTGTAAGTCCGCTTGCAACTCTAGGAATTGGTTTAGTGTCTTCGTTTCCATTGGACTATATGCATGCCTCACAGAAGTATGGGGAAGAATATGATGAAACATTTGGTCTAGTAGTCAAATATACAACCATAAGAATCTCGCCATTAGTTTCAGGGAGAAAAACATCTAGAAGGCAACGCTGATAAGGACATTGCATTGATATTAAACCCCTATAGTAGGCTAGATTAGCAGTCTCCTATACCTCCGCACAGGCGCGAGCGTAGCAAATTGAAGACTCAACCGGCCCATTTCAAGATGGCGATTTGGTGTTTTAATTTATGCTTTTTTAATGCAATAAAGTATTTTACTGGATTGTTTGATATGGTTTTAGCTTGTGCAGCATGGTATTAAACAAAAGAAACAATACGAAGTGATTGCATAAGGGAATTTAGTAATCATTTGGTGTTAAAGGCTAGTATGCTTACCTGTCAACCTGGCGGCAATCTTGAGAACTATTTGGCCACAAATCGCTCCCATTTGATTAACATGTAAACTGTCATTTTAAGATGGCTTCTAATTGTACCGGAAGTGGACCACCGACTGCTGGTCTAGCCAATTATATAGGATGTCTATGGGACATTGCCCAATTGCAGACCATTTCCAGTTAAGTCAATAGGCCTACGCCTACGCCGGAGGAAGACAGATAGGTAAGCTCTATATAAATGTATGTTTGCCTATGCTTGAATTTACATTATTATGTAATCATGCTTTCAGGCGGCTGGAAAAAATAAGGCTCATTGACCTTTAAATCCATACCCTCAAATATCTCATCAATCACTTTCTTTAACTTAGCATACAAAAATAGGTGTCATCTGTGTTGCATTTAGTCAATACATAATTCTTTTCAGCACTAGGCGCTAGCATGTAGTTTTGAAAGAAGAAATATTTTTTAGTACGTTATCTAGAAGAGTGCGAATCCTGATTATTAGTTTCAGTTCTGGTTAGTAAAATATCCGTTATTTTCGGTTCGGGTTCCGAATAGAGCGCTTCTTCTTATGTCCCATCTGGCGGGAAAACGCTGTAAACGCTCACTGAGGACAAAATGTGACATGGCTACGTTCGCCCCTACGCAATCGGCAAATTCTAATCGTTATTGTTGTGTGCTCCAGTGTAAACCTAGAGCGTCAAATAACAGAAATGTGTCTTTCCATACTTTTCCTAAGGAAAATTCCGAGGAAAAACTATATTGGTTTGACGGAAAAAGTAAACAGACATCGGCTATGGGTGAACCACCTGAAGATAGGCAAATCTGTCTGCAAATCTATGGTTGTGTGTACTTTACATTTTTGTAATGAGATTACCTACCGACAAGTAAGTAAAAAGAATATTATGCTATGCTAGACTATACATAAATATAATACCAGTAGACCTAGGCATATGATGTTTTCTAGGCCTCGGCATGTCATCCACATGCAAGCACGCCGCCGACTGCACGGCTAGGCTAGGCTGGTCCCACTAGATCTAGGCCCCTACCTAGCCCTAAGTCAAGTTAGAGCCTTATAAAATCTCTATGCTTAGGCCCTACCCTTCACATCTGCTAGGTAGGCCTAGCAACGTTTGGGATTTTAAGGCGTAGGCCTAGGCCCTAGGTCTACAATGTTCAGAGCTAAAAAAACTACACAGTTGATCAACCTAGACTAGGTATTCCTTCCACCATACTTAATCTTCAAAACCCGAACTCATTATTCAACAAATACTTATAGGCCTAGCCATATGAGACGTTAAGCAATATCCAATCATACTACCGACCCTTGCAGTTTAGCCTATAGCTTAAGGTAAGGTCACTTAAATTGGTTATAGGCCAAGCAACTGTTAAGTTTAAAGCAATGTAGTAGGCCTGGGATCAGGCTTAGATTGCTGCGTTTGCCCTAGAGCCTAAGTCAATTTTATGACTGGTATGCCTAGACCTCAGGCATAGCCTAAGATCCCATGCTAATCTCTTGTTTTTATTAGGGCTTAACCAACACTGTTACATATTGCCAGCTCACTAGTTAAAATCCTCATATGTGTAATTGAAGATCATCCTGAGATCACAAAAATAATTTTATGGTCAGATGCCTGCGTTCCCCAAAACCTTAACTAAATAATGTCCAATGCACTAAAATCATTTTTGAGTAATAATAAAAAAGTGGGGGAAAAAAATCCTCATATGTGTAATTGAAGATCATCCTGAGATCACAAAAATGTCTGCGTTCCCCAAAACCGTAACTAAATAATGTCCAATGCACTAAAATCATTTTTGAGTAATAATAAAAAAGTGGGGGAAATTTAAAAATAATAGAACAGAAGTAATCAGAACCTGGACATGAGAACATCCAGGAGATGGATAATGCTCAAAGCCAAATAGAGAAGTGGTTAGTCTCGTGAGGTATTTAATCCCGTTTACTTTAAGAAGTTATCAAACAGGTCACTAATCAACGAAAAGAAAAAGTTTGCGCAGCGCGTTCTCGGCATTCCTGCCAAACTACCGGGGGCTGTTGCGGCAAGAGCAGTAACTAATGAGGTATCTTGATCTTAGACAGAAAACAACGCGCTTGTTCAAAACTTTTGCGCTTGCCTCTCAGAGACTGGATCAGACTCAGTCTTTCATTGCAAATGGTCCGACTACAAGCGCCGAGGACAGTGTAAAAACACGCAATTCTGATTGCATCAGTAGGGAAAGATGTTTACGAAGTTTT
The DNA here is from genome assembly GCA_024449915.1 of Sweltsa coloradensis. Lineage (NCBI taxonomy): Eukaryota > Metazoa > Arthropoda > Insecta > Plecoptera > Chloroperlidae > Sweltsa > Sweltsa coloradensis. Next base: position 1,217 of record JAMZAV010016467.1, on the reverse strand, counting down.
AAAAGATCTGTGGGAACCGAAGAAGCCACATGAAAGGCCAACCACTAAGAGGGGAATACTATTTTTTAACATACAATTCTGTGTTAGTTCTCGAAGGGTGAAGTGCAGTTCTATGGAAGTGGAATCGAGTGTTCTTGATATTATCAGTTCATTAGTAGAAATACGTTTCAATCAACATGTCACGCAACCCATACGCAATAATCCTCACACCACCCCCACCGTGGGCTAACGAGAGGTGAGGTTATTTTACTAATTCTTACATTCGTAATGCGCCACGCATTGACTGGTAAAGCGATGGTTGATCGAATTGTCGTTATAAATTCCATAGTTGGCCAACAAGTTCTAAAACCATACAAACACGTAATTGATCAAATGTTTTTTACGCAGTCTAAACCAGGCAACATTTAATTATTTCAGCGAGTCATGCCACACATTTCGAAAGACATTTGAAAGCATGCTCGGTAAAATAACGAACAATGGTCAAATAGTTAACTGTGAAAAATGTTTGTAGGAACGAACATGGTCATTTTTAAATGGCAACTATTTTGTTATCCTAGATGTGGCTCATCAGCTTTAAGTCATTTTGGAATGAGCCAAGATAAGAGAACAAATTGAACTTCCTCTATCAAGTGCTTCGGGTATAATGGAAGATATTATATGATTCTTATTTATACAAAGAATTAAAGAAGGTTGGACGGTTTCTGCATCGAGGGCTCAACTTCACCTGTAATTTTAATACTGACGGAGCCGCAATCTTTAAATCTTCCCGTAATACGATGTGGTCAATTGATTTAACCATAAATGAGCCTCCTCCCAAGACACGGTTCAACAATCCTATCTTGTGTGGACTGTGGTTTAGTAAAGTTGAGCTTGCTATGAAATTATTTTTGGAGCAGTTAATGGAGGAAATTAAAGATTTATTGGATATTGCTTTACGTCTCATATTTATGCAACTTGGCTAATCGAGACGAAGGGAGGGACGTAAGGGATGACGCGGGGGAACAAGGGGTGGACAAAGCCTGTGCTGGTCAGAACCAGCCACAAGCGTAGGGGGAGGGCATTGGTTCCCCCACGTCGTGGTCGTCTCCGTCTGTGTCATCCGTCCGTGTTGTCATTGTCGTCGCCGTCGGGGAGGTAGTCAAGAAGGAATCCCGAGACGAACCCACCATTCAGGGATGCTGGGTCAAGTCAAAACGGGAAGTGGGCAACGAGCTAGC
>JAMZAV010016466.1:0-11024 GCA_024449915.1 Sweltsa coloradensis | reverse complement strand
ATTTTTGTTTTGCTTGTTTATCCGTACTATCTCTTTAGATCATGGTCTTACATTTATGTTCCACAATACATCCCGAGATAATGTATTGAGCGACGGCATGTGTAGGGTTGCCACCGGCCGGTTTTTGACCGCATCCGGTTTTCCCACTTGGCCGGTTCCGTCAGCCCTTCGACCGGCAATAGTGTTGCCGTTTTTTTTTACGTAAATAACCCATTATACTAAAAATATTAATAAATATACACAAGAAACTAAAATAAATATTTAAAAACCATCCTAATCATCGTTTCCCAAATCCCACTTAATTAGTATACATTGCTCTTCTCCACTTCCCCTTGACCTAACCCGCCACCCCCTCACAGACAGCGAACAAGGCAGTAGGCTGGCCAAAAGATTGCCACACTGCACTGCAGTTCACTGTCAATGCCGTTCATAACGGGAAGTTTGTGCACGAATCCAACGATGAAATTGACTCTCCCGCGAAAAAATAAAGTCCAACAAGACTCTCCTACAAGCAGCAAGATCAACTGCTAAATACTCATTCACGATTAAGAAGTAAACATGTAATTGATCATAATTCCTTTAAATCTGTTAATGCTGTTTACGTAATATTAATTTACTGCTTTGAGAATCGTGATGATGACAAATGAAATTAAGACAAAAAAAATTATTTGTGGTTTATTTGGAATTTATTATCCTTAGGCCGAAATTACTGTATGAATAAAAATATGCCCATTGCCTACTCGAATTATGAATACTCGGCATATCAGCGGATGTAATATTATTATCTAGGACATTAGGGCCTACCTCAGTGACTTTTTATTTTTGGTGGTTTTCCAGTTTTGAACTGCACAAAAACTACATTGTTTTGGTACATATCCAGCCAACCACTTTATTCTAAAACGCACCAAAATGCAATCTAAAAAGCTGAATTTCTAAATTTTCGCCTGCGCGCTATAGTTGGGGGGCTCTGCCCCCAAAACCCCCCCGTGCTTGGTCCCTTTCCCACGAATTTACATGGAAGGCCGGTTTTTCCCGTGATCAGAGTTGGCAACCCTAGGCATGTGTAAATGAATAATATATGCATAGAGTATTTGATCTTGATGTTTGAAACACATTTCGTCGAGGCACAATAATTGATTAAAGAATTATGTATCTGGTATCAATCGATTCGTTATGAAACGTTCTTTAACAATTTTGATGAGGTACCCGTCGCAAACAACAAGATGGCCGCCGAAAAAAAACTTTGTAAGTTATATATTTTTCTAAGGTCATTGACAGACCAATTTCAAAGGTAGTTGGAAATGTAACTAAAGTAGTAAAAAATTATAAACTTGCAATTTTCACGAAACCTAAATATTTACTGAGGTTATCTTGTTGTAGGAAACTATGACGCTGTTATGTTGGTACCATAGACATAAATTAAAAAAAGTTCCTCCACCGAAAATTGAACCCGGGACCAGCTGGAAACAGTATGACATTGACAGCCTAGATCCCGAGTGTTTCTAATTCTAATTATTCACATCATCATCCATCCCAGCCCAGATCCGATCAGTAGCATACACATAATCCACAGAATAGTACACAGAATAGCTGATGCAAATCATGCTGAAGAAGAATTTCGTCTACTAGGAGATGTGCTCAAGCAGAATGGTTTTCCAAATAGAATCATTCAAAAGGCCCTCAGACGACAAACTAACTAACACAGCTAGCCTGTGTTCCTGTTGACGTTGAAACATGTTCCTTCATGTTTGACACTCTTAGCACCTGTCACAATTCCCACATCGAATTTCATACACGCCACCACCTTCTAGGCGGATGTGGTCCTTAGTTCTTAACAACTCTCCTATCTTTCTGTCGGTGTTTTTATGTTTTGTTTAGTAAGAATTTTTCCTATTCGGTCCGTTTCTCTTATAACATAAGGCAAATATGCAGTTTCAAGTAGTTCTTCTTTTACTGTACCTACATCTTTTTCCGAGTAAGTTTGTCGTCTGAGGGCCTTTTGAATTATTCTATTTGGAAAACCATTCTGCTTGAGCACATCTCCTAGTAGACGAAATTCTTCTTCAGCATGATTTGCATCAGCTATTCTGTGTACTATTCTGTGTATTATGTGTACGCTACTGATCGGATCTGGGCTGGGATGGATGATGATGTGAATAATTAGAATTAGAAACACCCGGGATCTAGGCTGTCAATGTCATACTGTTTCCAGCTGGTCCCGGGTTCAATTTCCTGTGGAGGAACTATTTTTAATTTATGTCTATGGTACCAACATAACAGCGTCATAGTTTCCTAAAACAAGATAACCTCAGTAAATAATAAGGTTTCGTGAAAATTGCAAGTTTATAATTTTTTACAACTTAAGTTACATTTCCAACGGTACCTTTGAAATTGGTCTGTCAATTGCCTTAGAAAAATATATAACTTACAAAGTTTTTTTTTCGGCGGCCATCTTGTTTTTTGCGACGGGTACCTCATCAAAATTTTTAAAGAACGTTTCATAACGAATCGATTGATACCAGAAACATAATTCTTTAATCAATTATTGTGCCTCGACGAAATGTGTTTCAAACATCAAGATCAAATACTCGATGCATATATTATTCATTTACACATGCCGTCGCTTCAAATACATTATCTCGGGATGTATTTGTCGGAACATAAAATGTAAGGACTCATTGAATACATAAAGAGATATGCTACGGATAAACAAGCCAAACATATTCAAAAACCGTTTTGGTCATGTAGATATATGCGCCATAAGATCCATAACGATGACGAGTGTGGTAAATAATTTAAGTTTTTGTAACATAACCTCAGTAAAATTAAAGTTTCAACAAAATGGTAAGTATATAGTTTATTCGTCATTTAATTACCTTTTCAACGGTGTACGTGAATTAAAAATCGGGTATATACTTTAAATGATATGCGAGTCAAAAGGTTCATTGGCGGCGGCCATCTTGTTTTTTGACATGGGAAGGGCTCAGTAAAAAATCGAAATTTTTCCCATCAAAATTGTTAAATCACGGTTCATAACGAATCGATTGATACCCCATACATAGTTGTTTCACCTATTGTGCTCTGAAAAAATCGTTAAAATTACTAAAAATTCAAACCAAACATAACCTCAAAAAAAAAACTTTCTGGAAAATTGTTGGTATGTCGTTTGTAGCTCTTTTAATTACCTTTCCAACGGTACCTTTTACAATTGAAATCGGCGAAATACTTTCAAAGATATTTTAGTTAAATGTTCAATGATGGCGGCCATCTTGTTTTTGCCCAGGGAAGGTCTCAGTAAAAAAATCGAAATTAACTTAATCAAAATTGTTTAAGTTCGGTTCATAACGAATCGATTGATACCAAATATCTAATTGTTTCACCAATTGTGTCTCGACAAATGTAATGAAACATAAGATCACACAGTAGTAGCATATATTCATCTACACATGCCATCGCTTTAATTAAATAAACTCAGGCTATAATTGTCAGAAAATTAAATGCATGGATTCATTAAAAACACAAATAAATAATCCACCAAAAATGAAACTTGAGAAAATGTAAAACTTTTTTACCTAGTAAATATGTTCCATAACGAGAAAGTGTAAAGTAAACAGTTAAAGTTTTGTAACATAACCTCAAACATATTGGATTTTCGTGCAAATTTTTAAACATTTATTTAAATTTCTATCATTTACCTTTTGAATGGTACCTTTGAAATTGAAATCAGTCAAATATTTACGAACATACGCTAGTTTAAATTTCGAAAGCGGCGGCCATCTTGTTTTAGATATGGCCGGTCTCAGCCAAAAAATCAAGACTCTCACCATCAAAATTGTTTATCTATGGATCAATACGAATCGATTGATACCACATACATAGCTCTTTCACCTAAGCTGCCACGGAAGCATGTTTTCATTCCCTATGCTCCCCCACTATATGTTACTATTCATCAAGAAACTCAACAGTCACCATCACTTTTCAAAGGGAAGCTGTTGGATCCTATCTCACACCAATATACTCCAGCCGATTGGCATTCTTTCTACATAACCAATAATACCTAAGTAAGTTATAAATAATATGGTACTGAGAGAGTTTGTACGGAATATGTACGCATCAACTATTAGGCCATAATGCACCACTCTAGCCTATGATAGGCTATGGTCAAAAGCCCGTAGCTGGATCCGGATCCAGCCTGATGTAGGGGGAGGAAATGGAATGTTCCCGTGTACTCAACACATGACTCGCTCACTTGTCTAATGACTTTGGCATTTTCCTAGTTACGTCAACCTTACTCTAGCCTAGGCCTAGACAAGCTAACACCGGAGAGTGGACATACAGTGAATGCTTCCGCCCGCCATCTTTTTTCCAAATCATATTTGGTTTAGTTTCCGTCAACTGCCGTGAAGTAAATAAATGTGCCTTGGAATAGACATAAAAAAGTTGTAGTCTGTTAGGCTGAGGCCACATTTGTTTTCAAAGTCTGTTTAAAAGCCACATCCGTTTACTTTAGGGTAGTTGATGCAGCTAAAATGGTTTGGCAAAACACAACGGACAATATATCACTGTACAGTATGTCCACTCTCTGGTAAAAACTTATCTCTGCTTTCTACTCTAGCCTATTTCTCCTTGCAATGTCAAGTTAAGGATACTGGAAAAATGTGTTAAGCGAGGCCTACATTCATTTCATTGAATGATCCAATCATAATGTCACTTTGCCATGGACATCATCTTCTTCTTCTTTTCATATGCCAACAATTGACATAATTCATGTTGTCATTGTGTTTTTCTAGTTTGCCAGTAGAGATAGGCCTAGGACTCCTGTTCGTCCGATCCATGCCATTTGGCATTTTGTCCCGTTCGACCTTGATATCTGTACATTGAAAAAGATGTTTCCTGTCTTGTTCGCCAGCTCCACACATCCGACACATACATATTACAACATACAAATTACAACTTCTGACTTTGAAATCCTACCTTTGTTTCCGTTATCATTTCGGATGATTATATATATTGGAGTATGTGGAAATGATGGACTGACAGTCCCACTTCTCATCCGCCTTCTCCTGCACCTCCAGCTGTTCCTCCTCGTCGCTCTCTCGAACCATCTCCAGACACCTGTTGCCCAGGGAAGTGTCCGTCTTGTGACGTTCAGTGGCGCGCGATCGCTTGAACTCCTCCGCGCACTGGAGCAGGATATCGGCGTCGGGCGCAACGTGACCCTCGATCTCTTCGCAGTCGAGCGCGCCGATCTCGCTGTCGTCGTAGCCCGCAAACATCTGAAAACATTGGACAAGTGTGTTAATTTTTGGTACTTGTTTATTATAGGGACTAGGGGGGAAATAATTTTTTTTTTTTGATGATAAATTGAATGAGATTGCACTTGTTGTCTTGTTAGTCGTTATCTTATCTCAAAACGTAAACATAACAAGTCAGCGAGAGTTTTGGCCTGGCCAAGAGACAAGCAAGGTAGTGATATGTAGCGGGTGGAGGGCGGGGGGGGGGGGGGGTGTGGAATGGCCGGACAGCGTTGTGCACTGAAAATCAGTTTATATAACTGAGTGGGTAGACTCATACAATTTATTTATTTATTTATTATTTATTAGAGCAGTGGGCTAAAAAAACTTTTGCATAAAAAATTCTATTTAAAAAAAAAAATTATTGCGGATCGGGGAGTCGTCTCCTACCCGGTTCCCAAGGCTTCGGAGTCGACTCCAATATTTACTATCCGATGTCATCACTAATAGGGACCCCCCCGAAAAGGAAATTAGGTTAGTGGGGTTGGGGGCACTAAGCGCCGTGGGGGCATAGCTGACCACAGCAACGCACTTCATGTTCCTCCCCACGGTGATTCGCGCCTCCCCCCCAATCCCACTAACCTACTTTTCACTTTTCGGGGGGTCCCGTTAATGAACAAGTAGGCTAGTGCTACGTAATTTTTTTAAAACACTTGAAATACTCTTTGAATTGCGTTGATGGATGAGCATGCATCTCCTTCCATTCCCAAAAATCATAGCCCTAACATATTTTTGTGAGAAAAATTGTCACTTTAATTCAAAGAACATCAAAAATGTCATCAACATGGAGCACAGCCATTTGCCCAGTAGTCTCTGAGAGAATAAACAGAAAAAGATTTTTTTTAAATGCCCTCAGCTAATTTTCTTGTGGTAGGTCTATTAATATTTCTTTGCTATGCTTATTCCACAATGCTCATCCAACCAAAATCCAATGAGGTCTGTCATTAATTAAACTTACAATTCTTATTTAAACTTGATTGATGTATTTTTTTTTAAATCATGTGGCATTGCATAAAGCATTTGAGAATTTCGGTCTCAAATAACATTTATTTCTCAATAGCATAGGACCCGATTAGGGCGGAAGTGACGTTTTTTAAATGCCAGCTGTGGGAGAGCAGCACTGGCACGCTGGTGTTATCATTAGTTTGAGACAATTTTGCAAAATTACTGCAACCATTGTTACAATAAAAAATCAAATCAAATGGGTCTATTAATTTCTAACTTTGTAGGCTACATGTCTCGAATGTCATGGCTTTCCACGGAACAGTTTAATGGATAGATGACAGAAAGATAGGCTTGCTTGTAGGGATGGGCAAATGCGTGTACTTTCCTAAACGTGCACACTCTTGGCTGTCAGCGCGTGTACACGTACACTGTGTTTATGTTTGCCACTTTGCCAAAAAAAAAATGGATTTACAGTACGCGATCTATTTTATTGGTGTAGCGCCTATTCACGCGTCAGCTGGTAGCAATCGAGTCAGGTAAGTACGTGTCTGCGCAGGTCCCGAGTTCCGTGTGATGATGCAAGACGCGACGCATCAGTCCGACCTACACGGAGAGCTGTAGAGATAGAGCTTTTCCCGCTCCACTCAACTCCTTGTCTCACTAAACGCCTTCTGCGCAGTGCGCCGCGTCAGTCTGGTAGACAGAGCTATCAAGACAGGTTCGCTCCTGAGGCCAGGGCTGCGAGGCCGGCCGCACACAGCATGGGGACACGCACACACGTTTATTATTTTGTAGAAACGGTAAACGTGTAATCGCATTAAAACTGTGTACACGTTTTACTCGTGTACACTATCCCATCCCTACTTGCTTGATAGCTGTCACTTGCTTTTGTTTGTCCGAAGTAATCTGATCACCGCCGTCTGTATGTATGTAAAGATTGTACCTTTACATACATCCAGATGGCGGTGAATCTGATGTTTGTCCGAAATTTAATCGTTGTAACGCAACAATCGATAGCCAAAAATAGAATCAGGTCCTATGCTATTTGAATGGTTGGGAAACACTCCCATCTAGGTGGAATAACCTAGGTAGAATTGACAATATTTAATACAACTCAGAAATTAAAAAAGTCATCCCGACTGGGGTACGAACCCGGATCACCCACATTCCAGGTAGGATGGCCAACTAGACCACCAAGACTGAGACAGTAACATTTTAACTTCTGAATTGTAGTTGCATTATAGATTTGAATGGATGGAGCAGTACTGCAACAAATAACTGTTTCCTTTGAACTGACCACTAAACATTATTTGATGGATGAGCTTTTTTGTAAGTGTTTGCAGTTTGCGTAGGACTACTTTTCCTTTGCAATTGCTTTTTAATGCATTGTAGGTGATTGTTATTCAAGTTTCTATTGTTACTTGTTAATTGTTATTATAAACCTAAAAAAACTCATATTAAAACCTTTATTCTATGGATTCGGGGTAACTTTTTCAACTTTTTCTTTTAGAAAGCAATGCATCACCATTACCTTAATGTCCATGTAAAATATGAACGTTGTAGCCCGACCCGTTTGGTCAGAATCGGCCCAAATGTCACGAAAATATCGCACTAAAAATCTAGAAGTACGATATTCATGAGAAATATTTCTTCGATTGTAGGCCTAGGTACCTAAAAACAATACATCTCTAAGTTTAGAGATTTCGAAGGTCCCCTCCAACTCCAATTTTTCATCAAGATTGGATATGCCGTTTGCCTGGAAGAGAGTAAACAAACAAAAAAAAAAACAAAACAAAAAAACAAAAAAAACAAAAAAAAAACACCCGAGCTAAACTTTTTGGGGGTCAGTGAAATTGAAGTCTTCGCTTCGCTCATCCAAATATTATAAAAAATTATGGGCAAAAACGAAAACAAATGATGAAGATTTTGATTCTCCTAACTTTCATACCGACTCACCACCGCGGAAGAAGTTCCCGGGAAACTTCTTTAGGGCCTAGGCCTATCTACTTTGGTCCAATAGTTCAAGCCCTAGACCTTGTATTTTTTTTTTGCCACTGATGCATGTATTGTAGTTAGGCGTACAGTACAACATTTGGTAGAACATAGTAGGGATGGAAAAAAATGGGTAGGACCTAGTTCCTAAATGTTTAACCTTTTGACCTAGTCGCGTTTTAACAGTTACCGGTAATCACGTTTATTTCCCGGACGCGGACAATTGATTTTTCTACGAGCTGTTATTCTAACGGTCTATTTCTGCTGCGGTTTAATTACCTGCACTCTGCCGGTGCCTGGAAATCAGCCGGCCTATCTATAGGTCTGTACCCAAAGTAAAATACAAAACCAATATGACCGTGATGAGGTTTCAGTTGACCTTTGACAACAGAGAACTTACATTTTCAAAACGACTATCTAAGATCGATAGTTGTTCGTTGCGTCTCATCACAGAGCTTGACATTGAATACGCTGTGAATCTTGATTTTGTCTCTTCATCGGCGAAAGTAAACTGTGGTCCATTTAAGCTGTCTACATCATCGTCGGAGTCATCTTCGTCATCATCACCATCGCCCGAATACTCCGATCCATACGACATGTCTTCCGATCCTCCATCATCAGACAACCAATATGCAGTGTCAGAGTTAGCCAACTTTAAGAAGTCATCTTCAAGCAAATTGTCAGGATCGGAGAAGTCAAAATCGGGGGTCCATTGCTGCGACAACATCTGGATCCAGATCCAATTGAAGACCTTTAAAAAATCAAGAAAAGACTGGTTAAAACTTCTGAACTTTATTCTTTGTAGGCCTACACATGCATAGGTCAAAGCTACAAAATTATAGGACTTAAAGTGGAGTAAGCCTAGCCTAGGGCCAAATAAGTAAATTTAAGATCCCGTAACCAATAGCCATTCAAAGTAATTTGACCACCCTGTTTCTCGTACCCGGACAAAATGGAATAGGGCCTACTTATTTGACTATTGTACAAATACGGTACAGTAGGTACCGGTAGCCTACTGAAGGCTTTGAGTGTCTGATTGTAGATGAAAAAAGCCTAAACTCTGCGGCCTGCGCAGTAGGCCTAGATACGAGTGTAGTTTTGGTGTACCCTACCCGATTGAGGAGCTTCTTTGCGTAACATCCCCTCATCTTCTTCAAACTCTGAAGCAAACACGGAGGAAGGTAGATTTAACTTCTTGATTTCGGACCCAGGAAGCTTGGTCGGTATTGGAATGGCAGGTCTTGAAGTGTTTGGTATTTCGGCAGGAACCCACTCCGTTCCACCCACCTCTCGCAAATGTTGTAAGTAGTTGTAATCGTCGTCGAAATAAACGCCATATTTTTCTCTTTCTTTCCTAATAGCCTCATCCAACTTGCGATCCTTGCACTTTTTCTCCTTTTTCTCTGGGGCAGCTACAAGCACATGTTGAGGTGCATTCTCGTCAACAAGCAGCGGATCTTGTTGACTCCGGTGTACCACGTGAAATGTAACCGCATTTTTTTATCAATGAACTTCTTTTTTTTCCTTTCGGCTGAAATTCAACAGAAATGGTAAATAAGTAGACTATTTTGGCATTTAAAAATAGCCTACAATCCCATGCCAGGTGCTACATAACCTTAAAACAGATTGAAAGAAGGGCAAGGCTCAGAAAAGGCCTTAGAACGCCCAAATTATATCTAATAATTCAATTATAATGCAAAGCTCTTACCATTTTAAGCTTTTACTAAGTCAGAAACGGATTTTCTTTAGATACGGCTTATTTTTGTAACAAGACAAATTTCACAACACGAAGGACAGGCTGTCAGAAAACAATGATGGCGTCGAGTTAGTAGTTCAACAAATCGACCAATGGGAAAATACCAACGAGGTACAGAATACCAACATCGGAAAATGCATGAAAATCGATATCAAATACCGCCTTCTAAAATCTTACACCCGCGCGATTGATTTTTTGGGGGTTTATTTGGATTAAGGGCGCGTAAACCGTTAACCCTGCGTTAACCTAGGAGATGGGGTGGAGGGGCCCAAGATGGTCAGAACCAGAAAGGAGGGGTTCTCATGTCGCGGTCGTCATCGCGTCCCGTATAATCGTTCGTTGTGGGCATTGTCACTGTCATCGTCGTCAGGGGGGTCGTCCCAAAGGGAAAAAGGGGGGTGTCACCGACGACGATTGCCAGAGCTCGCCTCTAGTTTTGTACTCTGATATTTGCGAGGTGACCGACAGTGTTGGCTCAAAACGCTAAGCGCGTGACACTAATTCGGAAGGTCCCAGGTTCAAATCCCGTCGAGACCGGCAAACCGACTGAAGTATTGTCCTATCCGCAACATACCCGAAGAGGGACATGATTTGCTCCCTGTTTAGGCATCCCACCAATTTATTTTATTATTTATTGTTTGCTAGGTGGACTTTTACTCTTGAATCGCCTAGCAGAGCCATGAATTGTGCACGATTTTTAAAAAGTCAATTATTTTTATTAGGTATGTAATTTTTGACGTCATCACCTCAACGTCAAATTATTCGCAATCATCACCTTCAATTAATTGAATGACAGTTCAATTCATATTCAATTCATTCATTCATTCATTCACAAAAATCCATAACTTAATACGATAGAATAAATAAATCATTGAACATGACCGAAATAGCCAATCAAGCCACTTGCCGCATTTCCAATTGGATAAGCAGGAAGAGCCTTGTTATGAATGCAGAGAAAACTCACCTTATGTCTTATCACGTCAAGCTCCCGGACCCCAACTGATTTCCCTTTGGCTAAAAGGCTTCTTTATTGGGGG
>JAMZAV010016465.1:0-10254 GCA_024449915.1 Sweltsa coloradensis | reverse complement strand
GCCCTTATCAATTTAAAAAAGGCGGTCTGTACCTATAGCCATGGTTAAGATCACGTGGGTTGGATCCACCGTATGCTATTCGAATACCGCGGGCTATGACCTGGTGCTTAAGCCCTTCTGTCAAAATTTGAAAAAAGCGCGGGTCGTGACGCTTAGGCTCATTGGTGTTTAAGATCACGTGGGTCGGATCCACAGACTCATAGCTAATTGAATACTATGGTCGCGAAGTGAAAACACTTAACAGAAGCTATTAGTTAATAGCCTGTGTGACGTCATGAGGAGGCGTGGTTTATCTGAAGCTATTATAAGTATCAACAATTATCCATTGCCATGCATGTGTCTTGCTAGCCGCGCGGTTAACGCGATGAGCTAGTAATCCAAGGTGCCCGAGTTGATCATGGTTCGAGACACGGTAATCTGACACTTTTTTTCAAGGTCGCTTTCAATTGGAAATAAATATGAATTAAAAAATAATATATCAGTGAAATTCAAAGTACCAAAAATGGTTACTAGAGTGCGCGGAGCGCGCGGGACGCCAAGAAGTGGCGCGATATTTGAAAATTCGAAAATGGTGACGAGGACACGGCAAAGATGACGGCGAAACTAAAATGGCGGCAGAGCTAAAATGGCGCTCGAACAAAAATGGCGCTCGACCTAAAATGGCGACCAAGATGGCGGCAAAACTAAAATGGCGCTCGAACAAAAATGGCGGCCAAGATGGTGGTCGACCTAAAATGGCGGCTGAACAAAAATGGCGGCCAAGATGGCGGCAGAGCTAAAATGGCAACCGGAAATTCAAAATGGCGGACAAAATGGCGGCCGGAAACACGTGACCGGAAACAAAATGGCGGCCGGAAACAAGATGGCGACCGGAAACAAGATGGCGGCTGTCACGTGACCGGAAATACGTCATCGCCGCCATCTTGGATCCATTAGGATCCACGGTATGGTGGCCGAGACGCCTTACTTTCCCTCTACTTGTACGTAATAAATAAATAAAATCTTCTTAAAAACGGCATTCGTGATGGGACTTGGTAAGTGGTTATTTCCTTATTTTTAATCTATGAAAAGAACAATATGATGCTAGCTATCGCACGTGGTTGATGGTGTGCGAGAGATGGGATAAAAATAAGTTCCCACTCGGCGTATTATGATGATTTCGAGTGTGTAAACAGAATATAAATACTCAGAGTGATGCTGTTTTTCTTTCTTTCTAGACCGACAGTGTTGACTCTGATTCGGGAGGTCCCGGGTTCAAATCCCGTCGAGACCGGCAATCCTGACTGAAGGTTTGTTCCGAGGTTTTCCTTGGTCATTATTGCGAATGCAAGGGATTGAGTCCTATTAAACAGCTCTCGGAAATCCCTTCACAATATCCTGTCCGCAACATACCTAGTCAGACACCTGAAGAGGGGCATGAATTATTGCACCCTGCGCAGGCTTCCTACAAAAAGATTTAAGTTTCCTTTCTAGACATTCATGTATTTACCACTTTTTAAGTGAACCTGCCGATTGATAAACTTACGTAAAGAGCAGACAGTTTACCACTGCCAGAGACGAGAGGTCCCTTGCTTGGTCTAGCAATTTCTAGTTTAACAGAAAATAGTCTTCGGGTATACGTTATTGTAACTTAAACGATGAACATATTTATTGGATGAGCGTAGAGAGCAAAGCGAAGATTCCATTTCACTACACTGGAGAAAAAAACTCTGGAATATTCTTTTTGTCTGTTTGTTAACACGATTCCGGCTAAATCAATACTCCAATTGCGATGAAATTTTTTGGAGGCCTTCGAAATCTCTGAACTTAGAACTGCCTCGTTTTTGAGCGCAATCGAAAATATATTTCTCATTAAAATCGCAATTTTACGATTTTTTTTCCGATTTTTAAAACATTTCTTCGACTTATAACACCTACACGCTTTATCCGATTGTAATGATTTTTTCACAGAACCTTAACTTTATGAAATTATTTATTCGTGTGTAATTTGAGAGCATTCGAAAAAATTATTTCTTATGAAAATTTCAATTTTATGATTTTTTTTTAAATTTTAAAACGTTCTTCGACTTACAACACCTACATGTTTTATCCGATTGTAATGATTTTTCCACAGACACTTAATTTTATTAATTTTATATTTGTGTGAAATTTGAGCGCAATCGAAAAATAATTTCTCATGAAAATTGCAATTTTACGTTTTTTTCGTTTAAAAAAAAAACATGCTCATCTAACAACGCGCCTGAAAAAGCGTTTGCAAAGCTTCCTAGTAAATACATCAAGCGCGTTTATATACTTTGTTGTTGCCTTAAACTTGCAATTGACACTGGGTATTTTGAAAAGTAAGAGAAAAATTGAAGAAAAGGAGTAACTTTTCGAAGCCATTCTCACAGTAGACATTAAAGCAAATTCAAAAAGCGTGTGCGTACTTGCGATCATCTCTCTAAGGTCACATTTCTATCCACTTCTAACTTGTCGATCATTGTCCGTCAAGTTGGGAGACTTAAAGTATGTTTTATTAACTTCGCAGTGTGAAGACAAAATGAAAAAACCTTCCCAGTTTATTTAGTTATCTACTTGGTTAACTCGCTTTTTCAATATTTATTATTTTTAGTATCAAATCAAAATACAATGATCTTCATTTTGAATAGGCGTTTAATGAAATAAAATCCATCAATGTGACAATCGCACCGTTTATTTTACAACTGTACATTAGTTAATTATTCGTTTAGTAGGGATTCCGCTGTAGATTACGCAGCAGTCTTACCCTATTTGATTCTCTTCAGGTGACCAACTGGAACACTACTAGACACCATAACGCACTCGATACCGGAGCAAATGTTATTACTTAGACCTAGCATGTGGGTTGTTAGTGCAGAATGACACGTCATCTTTACGCGTAACTCCGTCTAAAATATTTTAATTATTAGCTGTGTCTATATTTAAAACACAGTCACTGGGTTATATGTTAATGGGTAGGTATACCTAGAGGATTGTATGGTAAAATGATGTATACCTAATATCATTGGACACTCAGTGTGTTTGTATCTTAATAGAACAAATGTTTGGCAAAATGTTAAATCGTATGTTGATAATTAATTATTGAGAAACTAAAGCAGCTTTGAAAAAATGATGCTTCTTGCATGATTTTGCCATTCTTATGAAATGTGTGATGCATGAACATTGTATTCATGTTGGGTTTTTTGTTGTTTCTTTGTTAGTTTGTTTCGATGTTTGTTTTCAACACGTTTCTTTTTAACCAGTCATTAATCAAAACCTTTAATGTTATTACATGATGATCTCGGATCTGTTCCAGCTCGATGTTTGTCAGTATCAGATGCCGACCAAGCCTGGCGTCCAGTTCCTGATGACGGGCTGCAAGATGGAAGATATCACTGTACAAGATGTCCTCGTAGCTTCAAGAACAAGCGAGATTTAACACGACACGTGAAAGATGACTGCGGACGACAAGAACCACACAAGTGTCTGGTTTGTAACAAGAAGTTTGGTCAAAAACATAATCTCATGTCACACATGAAGCACGAGTGTGGTGACGAACCGCGACTTGTTTGTACGAATTGTGGAAAGAAATTTAAACGGTTGGACAGCTTGAATCAACATGTAAATCACAAGTGCGGTAAAGAGCCACAATTTAAATGTCTTCACTGTGCTTACCGTGCACATCTTGAAAGTAATTTAAACAAGCATATCAATAGAATGCATCAGTCGTATAAAATTACCGTAGCTAGGTCAAGAATCGCGGAATAAGTGGAATCCAAAATGGCGGCGGTCACGTGTTTCCGGTCGCCATCTTGTTTCCGGTCACGTGTTTCCGGTCGCTATATTGTTTCCGGTCACGCGTTTCCGGCCGCCATTTTAACTAAGCCGCCTTTTGTCAAGTCAGCAGTTTTGCTCGGGCTCGAACTATGATCAGCTCATCAGCTCAGCTCGAAACATTTTAATTTTTTCCCCGGGTCAAGGTGGACCCAATAATTCTTCTGTTGATTTCTTAATTCATAACTACTTAGCCTGAATTAAATATATGTTTTGTGCTTAGCATGTGAATACCCCTTTAAGATATATGTCGATTAGTCAAAGTCTTAATTTTTAGTGAATTGTTTTGTCTCATTTCTTGGGCAGAAAATATTCATCGATATAATTCAACTTAAAGTGGAATTTTAATCTTTTGCATTTTACGTTGAGGTTTTGTGTTTCTTACACTATGTTTGTTTCACTATACATATTTTAAGGTGAATCCATCGCAGTATTACATTTTCAAGCTAAAATGTAGTATTTTAAAACCTAGATTAATCTTTGAGGACGTGGTTTAATGTGTACAAATTTTCCTGTTGATGCTCACATTTTTATTGTGTATTTCGTCATTGCGACCGCATTATTTGAGACGATGAGTGCAAGGATGAAGGTGAAGGATCATTTAAAAAAAACTTGCATTACACGGGATTCAATCCCGCTTCCCTAGGATTAATACGATTCGAACCCGCGTCGCATAACTGCATAGCCATCGAACATAACATATTATGCTATTTTAAATTGGGCAATTAAACATGGATTAATTCTGAATCCAACTAAAACTCAAGCTATCATTATAGGCTATCCTAAACTCATGGCTAAAATAAGGCTTGCTTCTCTTTCCCACATAAAACTAAATGATATCTCATATATACCACTCACTACTACCGTAAACAATCTGGGAATGATAATAGATGAGCTGAGCACATGTCTTGGTCAGCTCATATAAAAGTAGTACGTCAAAAGGTTTTTGGCGCCCTACACTCACTCAACATATTTAAATACATTTTTCCACGAAAACTAAAAAAGACCCTCGTAGAAGCGCTTGTTGTTCCAAATGTTGACTACTGCGACGTGGTATATAATGACGCAGGCCCTGACCTAATGAAGAAGCTGCAGAGAGCACACAATGCATGCGTGAGGTATATTTGCAATGTAAAATTCGCAGACCTTGTATCTCCTTCATTTTCACTTTTCAGAGATCTCTTGGCCTCGTCTAAAAGACCGGCGCACTCTTAATTCTCTTTGCTTATTACATAGAATTCGTCACTCGTCATCACCACCTGCTTATCTTTTTTCGCGTTTCAACTTTTTATCCACACATCATAGTAGAGACACCCGTGGCCATTCATCAAATCAACTTGTCCTTCCCATCCACAGAACTGCTATCTATGATAATTCGTTTACAGTGTCCGCTGCGCGGGAATGGAACCGTACCCCTAGTGTCGTCAGAGACTTGACAAATCTAGGGTCTTTCCGCCAGGCTGCTCAACAATTATATCTAGAATAATTGTCATTTTCATTGCTTTATATTAATGTATTTCAAACAACTTTATTGTAAATTTTATGTTTTTGTTACCGTTACATGATATGTGAAAATTACTATCAAGCCTATATTCCTGGATTGTATGAACCATTAAAATTTGATAATTTCTCATGTCTTCGAAAATATTTTTGTAAGTGAAGAAATAGTATAATAGTGTAATAATGTAAGACTTTTACTTTCTCAAATGGTTTTTACTCGTGAAGTAATAGTATAGAAATAGTAAGGAATATAGTTTTTTACAATGTAAGACGGTAATATTTTTAATCATTAAAATGGTCTTATTATTGATTATTATTAATTTATGTTATTAGACATTTTGTAAGATTGAGGAGCATTTAGTGTTAAGTAAAAATTAGTCTAGTGTATAAACTGGGTTCAAGTAGTGTTTGAAGGTGTCATTCTTTTTTCTTATCATAAACTATCATAAATGTATATCATAACTATTTTATTGATCATGTAACCACGTTAGAGAAGTGAAATCCTTGATTCATAGATGTATAGTTTAAGTTTGTGTAGAATGTATTTTGTGAAAAATTGACATATTGTATTCATTTGTATGTTTATAAAGCTGGTTAGATGTAAGAAAAGGCCCCATGGCCTTAATCTTACCAGCAAAAATAAAACTTGAATCAATCAATCAATCAATCTCTCTTCCGTCTGAAATCAGAGACAAATATATAAATAACTTCTATGCTTTTAAAAGTGCCACTACTTCCTATCTTTCAAATTCTTCAAATATTAATGATAACTGTACAAACAATAAATAATATCAAAATAACCCAAACAATGTTAATAAGTTGTATATTAATATACTCAGTAACCTGGGTTACACTATTTATATTTTACGATTACGCCTTCTTTGTTACTCTAAGGAAATTGTATGAAAGAGATGGATGAATGCGCGCGCGAATGAAAGTCTAGCATTACAAATTGTTAATCATAATTTTAAATGTTTATTTTTTTAATTAATTATCTGTAATTTTTATCAGGCCAATTACTATATGTTCTAATTCTGTATAATTATGTATGTATATGTAACTCCTTAAAGGTTGGATGGAAGATAAGGTTTTGCTAGCCTTAATCCCGCCTTGAAATAAAGACCTGAATCAATCAATCAATCAATCTCTCTCTCTCTGGGCATTCTATCAAAGACCATTGTAAGATCCAGAAAAACCATCCATACGTCTTACCATCCTAACTTATAACAAATCATTATAGGTTAACGTTTTCTGTTGGTAATACCACCACATCAAGGAGATGACTGATCATTATATTTGTTTTCAGTTGCGGACCGTGACAGTAACCGTCCCAAGACATATGTGTGCTCCTTCTGTAAGGCGATGTTCATGGAGAAGGACTCCTTAAAACTCCACATAATCATGAAGCACAACAGCGACCGACGAGAACTACTCAAGTGTACAATTTGTAAAACGACTTTCGACAATTTAAACGATTTAATAACGCACCTTGATAATCGATGCGCAGCGAACGTGTGTAAAAAGTGTGGTCAGAAGTTCTTTTCTAAAACTGAGTTGAGCAGACATATCACTTACGATTGTGCAAACGAGTCAGGCCTGTACTTATTATTTAAATAAATGTGTTTAAAACATAATTATAAATACAATTATAATTCATTCCTATTGAGAGTCTATGCTTTCACTGTGTTTGTAAGGTTGTCTTGTTTTCGGAAGCCATTAATGTAAAACTCCGGCTTGCGTCACAGTTAAGTAACTTCGCCTGGCTTTATACCAACCTTACGTCTACATTCTGC
The DNA here is from genome assembly GCA_024449915.1 of Sweltsa coloradensis. Taxonomy (NCBI): domain Eukaryota; kingdom Metazoa; phylum Arthropoda; class Insecta; order Plecoptera; family Chloroperlidae; genus Sweltsa; species Sweltsa coloradensis. The sequence continues at coordinate 3,130 of JAMZAV010016465.1, read as the reverse complement.
TTCTTTCCCACAGCTTTTAACAACGATTGCTTACACCTTTTTTTGTGGCAGGAAGGTAAACCAAATTGAACGTTATCTTATGGCAATACATCCACCAGAATACTAACCATTGTAATTATTCTTTGTTTTCAGTTGCGGACCTTGACAATCACCTTAACAGAGAGTCACTTTGCTTCGCTCAGACGTTTGAGTGCCCCTACTGTAAGGTGCCGTATGGCCACAAGGGCAGCTTAACAAACCACATTATCAGGAAGCACAACAGTTGTGACGATTAAAAACCACTCAACGTCAAATGTATAACTTGTAATTCGACTTTTAACAATTTAAAACATTTTTCATCGCACCTTAATAAATGCGTAGGGAACGATTGTAAAAGATGTGGTGAGAAGTTTTTCTCTAAATCTGAGTTAAACAGACATATCGTTTATGATTGTAAGAACGAGTCTGACAAGTACTTTCTATTTAAATAATTTTGTTTTAGAACTTAATTACAAATAAAATACATTAATTCGTATTTAGAATTACATAGCTGATTTTCAGTGGGGACCTTTAATTTTAAATGGGACCAAGCCAACCCAATTACGCTTCACGAAGCGCAAATATTTGTCATTCAGTGACCGGTATTTTAATTGAAAATATTGACGCGCGATCCATTCGCGAATAACGCTAGTATCAAGAAGACAACTTCAGAATTTAGGCCCCTTAAAGTTACCGTTTACACAGAGTATCCAAGCCAATCTTCTGCCTATGTTTACGTGTTCTTTCGTCGACATAAGGTTTTAGTAACTTATTACTTCAAAAGTTGTCCATAAATTAAGACGTGTCGTTCTTTCTCTACATACCATTTTGTGATCAATAAATAAAAAATGTTTTACTGTTATTTATTATTTCCGTGACTTTTTTTTTAGATTTTCTTGGGTTTTGCGATGATTTTTTGTATTTCCAACAATACTAATAATTTACTGTTCCTCGCTTTTTGTATTCTTCACTTATGGTGTAGGTGCCGAGTACATAAATATTAACGTTTTCTAGAGGTTAGCCCCGTCCTCATAAGTTCAAGGAAAGCCTCTGTGGAGGTCATGTTTGGGATTAGTCTCAGTCGGATGGACACGAAAGTGATGGATGTAGTGGAGCCTTGCTCCCTTATTTAATAGTTGTTCACTTATCATCAGTTTGTGAACTAATGACAAGGAAGAAAACTGAATGTTTACTTAGTGTTTTTACAAAGGAATGTTTTTTAGTCGAAGCATATTTTAAAAATCAATGTTATATTAATGTGAGTACATAATCTACATTCTGTACATTGTTTAATTGTAGTTTATACTAAATATTTGTATTAGTTTGCAATATGGCGTTAAGGGTTGTTTTGCATTTAAATTATATTACTTGTTAAAATGATAGTAATGTTGCAAGACTATCATTCAAGGAAAGACGGAATAGGACACATTTGGCAGTTGGCACAGGTATTCGTTCGGCCATAAAGTATCCGACGCGCGTACATGAAACTTGGCAAAGTTGTCAATGAAGCATGAATGGAGAGCCCTACAGGCATAGATTTTCGATATGTTGCGTAAGTCAGCCAGAAAAACATCTCAAATATTGACAAATTTGAACTTTTTAACAAAATTCAAAGTCGTGAAAATCATTTTTTTATTATTATTTGAACACAAATTTTAGAAAAGCGTTGTTGTAGAGCCCTTTATTTCTGCTTCCGTGACAAATGCCCAAAATTGCAATCATATGTGGTGTCAGTCAGCCAAACGAACTGGAATTTGCTAAAAATATTGTAGATTTTCTTTCTTTATACTCCACTAGACTATAAGTCAAATGTTATTTTGCAGTATTAAATGTTACCACATAGCAATTGCCAATTGTGAACAAAAATAACCCATTACTTTCTTGTGCGTAGAATGCGACACATTGGTTTAGCATTTTAGTGATGTATTAATTATCTTCATTTACTAAAACATCAAGGTCATCATTTCAGTCTCATCGTTTAATGAGTAATTTTCTACTGTACTGAAAACAACAACGAGTAAATGTGATGTATAGTGGGAATAAGACGAGTTTATTAAAGTAATATGATGTTGGTATAATTTACTTACCCGTATTATATTTCCCAATCCATTGTAATGTTGCTTGTGCTTCCACAGTGTTTGTAAGGTGGTCTTGGATTCTGATGCCATTAATGTATAGGTCGGTTAGTCAAGTCCAGCTTGCGTCATAGTTAAGTACGGCTTCATTCTGCTTCTTCCCCACAGCTTTTAACAAAGATTGCTGACACACCCTATTTGGCGGGAAGGTTCCAAATTTGAAGTCTTTGTCTTGCATCCCTGCATCATTTTTAGTGAAATATTTTGTCTTGTTTTGGGTCAAAAAATATTCATCTATATAATTCAACTTGAAGTGGAATTAATCACTTATGTTTGGTAATATAAAAAGCGTTATTATCTAAGTAAGGGTTTTCTGTACTTGGTTTCATGTTACACTATTGATGCTATAAGGTGAATCCATCAGTGTATTACATTATCAATCGTATTGTTCTACGAATTTTCCCGTTGGGTGTATAAATTGTATAATAAAAGTTAACACTACATGATGAGTGTCACATCTAACTATTGTCCTTCGTGTGTTGCAGCCTCTAATCTCTCGTGCATCCCCATCGTCCAGATGATGCAGTGGGCGGCGACCACTCCCGCTGAGTTCAAGTGCCAGACCTGCGGCCTCAAGTTCCGCTTCAAGCGGGCGCTCACCTACCATCTGAACCACGAGTGTGGCAAGGAGTTCAACTGCGACAAGTGCACCGTCAAGTTCAAGTTCAAGAGCCAGCTCACTCGTCATGCGAAGTACGAGTGCGGAAAGGAGTTTTCTTGCTCGAAATGCAGCAAGAAGTTCATCTTGACTTCGGAATTGGACCAGCATTTGAAGAATGAGTGTGGGGAAGAGTTTTTAACCTGTCCTCATTGCAATGGGAGCTTTAATACGTCCTCCAATTTGAATCGCCATATAAAGAATGTATGCGGAAAAGAAGCCAAGTAGCTGAACTTTCATAACATTATGCCAAGCTGAGAATCTTTAAGATACTGGGATGATGCCGTGGCCATGAATATCTTCTCATTTGGTATAACAT
>JAMZAV010016464.1:0-10638 GCA_024449915.1 Sweltsa coloradensis | reverse complement strand
GTGGCAAGAGCGGGATATTGAAGCATCGATGCCTCTAGGAGAAATAGGGATGTCTAGAGATAAAAGGTGGGAAGAGGTTAATAGACAAACAAAGTACTATCAAAGGAGTGAGAGTTGTGTACAGACAGATATGGGTAGGTCAGAATGGTTTCAAGTGAATGAGGGCTTGCGACAAGGTAGTGTGTTATCTCCAACACTCTTTACTGTTGTAATGGATGAAATTATAAGAAGAGTGGAACCAAATACAGATGGAAGGGACACAAGAACATTAGTGTTTGCGGACGATGTGTTTGATTTGGGGTGAGAGTGCCAGAGAAGTGCAGGAGAAGGTGGACAGATGGAACGAAGTTACTACAGAGTTTGGTCTAAAAATCAATCAAAAAAAGAAGTGAATGTTTGCGGTATGCAAAAGAAGACAAAGGGCAGGCCCTAGAGACATAGAAAATATTGTACTACGTGGAGAAGTCTTAGAAGAAAAAGAAGAATTTAAATATTTGGGAAGTATATTGACAAAAGATGCAAAAGTGTGTAGGGAAGTGTCATCTAGAGTGCAAAAAGCAGAGGGGTTTTATCAATTGGTGAGAAAGTTACTATGGAATGAGTTGTTCCCACAAAAATGTAAAATTTTGCTGTATAAGGCATATTTTGTACCTATATTAACATATGGGGCAGTAACATGGGCAGTGGGAACAAAAGAAGAGAGTCAGCTGGAAGCAGCAGAAATGAAGTTTTTAAGAAGTATAAAGGGAGTTACAAAGATGGACAAGATAAGAAGTAATGAAATAAGGAAAGAACTGGGATTGGAGAGATTGAAATTTAAGCTAGGAAGAGAACGTCTAAGATGGTTTGGACATATGAAAAGGATGGGCAGGGAGAGGATTCCAAGACGAGAATTTGAAGCGGCAGAGGAGGGGAAAAGAAGAGTAGGAAGGCCAAGAGAAAAATGGGAAAGATTAATTCAAGAAGACGTTGGAAAACGGAAGGAGTTGGATGATGTGGAAGGAAACACTAAGTCTGGCAAGCTTAGTATCTACAGTTTCATGCCCTTGATAATGGTGGAAAACCACCACTCAACCCGACATAGTTGGAACTGAGTTATGATGATTATTATTATTGTAGATTCTATTAATTTAAACTATAACTTTGCCGACATCTTGTTATTATTGATGTATTTAATATTAATATGTCTTGAAACTGCCCACACACGAGCACTGTGCATAATATGTGGGCTTCTATCAATGATGTCTCTTCTTCTGTGTAAAAAATCTATATTTATCATGTAACTTCAATTTTGTAAACTTTACTATGTATCATGTATCTCTTTATTTTTCTTGAGAATAAAAATTTTTCTGAACTGAACTGAACAGAACATACAACCCTCCCCCCCCCCCCCCACCACCAGTGACGAGAGCATCTGCGTAGGTAGGTACTATAGTGTGATTCAGATAAGGTGGCGGCCGTCAAGGTCAAGCGAGAGCACGGACGCCAACGTTGACAATTTACATACAACTGGCATTAGGTAGGGCCTACCGTATTTGGTCATGTTATCGTGATATTTTATCACATAAATCAACATTTATAAGCTGTGAATAAAGTAGTTCGTCCCACAGAGTCAGTATTTTAGCGAAATAATGATTTTAAGTAATCACGATTACGAAAGTGTTTTTTGCTTGTTGGTTTGATGCTGTGTCCAAAGTTCCAGCTGTTTATAATGCCAACCTCGCCAGATGTGATGTCAATGTTTAGGAGCATCAAAAATGTCTGATTTTATTCGTACACTTCATAAATACTTATTTTTAGGATATATTGGGCAAGGCTTGGCTTTAAAATAGTCGTGTTTTTCTCCGAAAGCAGTTTTAGAGACCGTTATTTTATTTACTTTTTGCCGATCCTGTGGCCATAGTGCGTGGACGACAGTGCTGCGATCCCTCGGCGACCGCCACCTTATCTGAATCACACTATATACTAGCAGACTTATGATGGATGGAAAATAATCTATTGCTCACCTTAGAATGTTAGTCAAATCTCCAATGTATTTCTCAGAGTCCCTATATAATATCGGTGCCATGCAGTCTTCTCTCATTTCAGCTGGACTGGAAGTCAATTCACAATTGTTATATTGGTATAGTAGGCCTACCAACATATTTAAAAAAAAAACTTCAAATAATAAAATTCCCCAGGGCTTGTGTGATGTAGTTTTTTAAACTAAAAAAAGTGCTTAAAAAAATTGCAAACTTTGGATAAAATAGGGAAATTTACCCGCAGTTTTGAATATTATAACACTTTTTTTAATGAAAAAAGGTACATTACACAAGTCCTTGACATTTGTCAAAAATTAGCAAAACCATGTGTGTAGGCTACTAATTTTGTTACTTCTGAAATAGGGCTATACAAATGCATGTTTTGTCATTATTTTAGGCTTCAATGCTCTAAAAAATATTTTTGTTACAAATCAACTTAGGCCCTATGCATTCAGGTCAAATTGCATAGTTTTAAAACAAAGTGGACTTCGGTTTCTGACCTTCTGTTCACTCGTGGCCCCTTAAAAGCAGCTGACAAAATGTAGACGTACCACAAGGAAATACAACGTAACGTTAGAAGGACTTGGGAAATCGAGAGCCAGATTTTGGTATATGTTACATTTATTTCCATGCACGATGTTTACAAACCGACAACTTTGCAGTGATAAAGAGGACTATACAAAATAACAAAATTTATGCTAGGCATTATATATTGCAAAGGCTCCTTAAATGTACATGTGATTAAATTTTTGACATATTTGATTTGGATGCATTCAGGCTCTGCCGCCTTGCTCGGAAATTGAATCAAGGCAGCAATCATATGATACAAGCTTTAAATGTGACAAGCTGTGTACAACCCAATCGATATTTAAACTCCATTGCAATCGTGTCAATTCAAATGTAACCAACTTAAGACCTCACAAATAAAAACAATATAACTACAATTTTTGGCTAGGCAGGACGTACTATGTAGAGCAAATATTCCATAAACTAGCATACAGTTTTTTTAATACACCTTAAATTTGCAATGAGCCACTCAGTTTAATTGACCAAGTAGGTACAGTAAGCCTACATATCGGTCAATCAGCTATATATAATTATATATAATGAAGTGAATTGGCCCAGTAAGAGGGCGGCAGCTAAAAAAAAAAAAAACAGCAACGATAACAAGACAACAATTTTACTATGTACCAGTAAAACTGTCTTTAAGTAGTAATGTAAAGTAGAAACATAAGAAAATTATTCACGTAACCGTTCTACCCGTTTGTATTGGTTCTGTTCACATTGTGGTTGAATAGAATGGCTTACAATAATAGTACAGTATAGGCACTAATCTATTAGGGCCTAATTCATCAGTCTACCATGCAAATCATAACAGTCTTGTATATCAATATAATATACAACATGTTGGACTGGTCATTCCCTGTGAAGAGTAACTTTAACCAATATGTGGTGCATGGCCTTACCAATGAGCACATCAGATGCAATTGCAATGTAATTAGGGGTTGGGATTTGTGACTTAGCATAAAGTGGCAGAGGCCAGCCTTTAGCATTGCAAGTCCTATTTCTACTGCAATACAAGGCCGATTTTGTTAGGTGCCATAGATGGGCAACGCCAATTAAACAAATAATACTGGAGATTGCCATCTCCAATGCCAAATTTCAGCGGTTCAAGAAATTCTTTATTTTCCATTAGATCGAGCGCGTTGAATACGTCAAAACTGTTGTTCTTGGCCGATACAAGCGCGTCTTCCATGAGCTCAGATCCCACGGCGTGGCCTTGGACACGTTGTTAGAACGAGTAGGCAGCCTTGAGCGTCTTGTGGACGGGGTGGTGCATGACCGTAGAGGGCAACGTGTAGTAGCTAACAAGAAGTCGGTCAGCGCAGTTCCGTTGTCCACTACGAAGCTGTCCACGATCCCGGTCTGAGGGAAGAACCAGTGGCGGAAATCCTCTTCCGAGACACCGGAGCTAGGTCGAACCTCAATAGATATTCGTTTAGCAGTTTATGTGCTCTTTGCAAATCTGCACTTGTCATTTTCCTAAACCCGGGCGTCGTTGTCTGATTCGGCAATTTGTACAATTTCAGCGTTCTCTGCATTGTCATGTTTCTACTGAGGTGGCTAAATTTCACTTCGATTAGTTTCTTGGGGTTTAAAGAACGATGCCAATACCGGCACGTTCCAACCGGTTTCGGCAGAACTACGCCGGCCGTGTAAACCGCCTGGAAGATTCCAGTTAGATTGACACGTCTCGTGATCTCTCGTATCAAGACGGGGGCGACCCGCTTGGACCGCAGTTTCTTGTGGACGCACAGGAAGTTGATCTCCACCATCTTGAGCGGCTGACTATAGACGCGCAGGGTGGCCGGTATCGCGCTGATGAAGCCCACGAGTTTGCCGCTCTTGTCGACCCTCACCCCGCAATGCCACTCCTGCCTCCAGCCGGGCGGCTGAAGCGCCCACTTCAAGAAGTGAGGCGGATAATCGAATCTAAACATGGCGTCGTCGTCTTCCACGTAGTTCTCGTTGAGCAGGACGTAGAGCTCCTTGAGCACGAGCGGCTCGTCGAGGTTGAGAGTGTCCCACGAGAAACCCTGGGGCAACGAGTAGCAGTCGGGGCGAATCTCCGTCTTGTCCCCTTCGATCGACTCGTTGCACGTTATCTTCTCGTCCATCTTTGGCACGGGTTGCGTGTTCCAGAACTGATACTGTTTCTGTAAAGCTTCTTCCGTCGTTTTAGCAGGTTTTTGTTGAAATGACAAAACCTCCATCGCCTTACGAATGTCCTGAATCGAGATATTCGAGCCTGGCTGCACTTCGGAGTCATCAGACTTATTTTCGGGTTGTTTGTCTTTCCCAGCCGCTTTTTTGCGACGGTTTCTTTTCTTCTCGCCCTTAGTTTTAGCATCATTGTCATTAACTTCAATTTTATCACCTTCACTTTTATCAAATTCTTGTTTTCCATCCATTTCAGTGTTTGAATAGTGCAGCACAAAATATATCAACGCAGGTGGCCAAAGTTGAATACCAATAAAGAAATGGTAATGTTGGTACGATACCTATAAAGATTTCATTATCATTACCACTTCAAATGATATTTTACAACACAGGATGGCCAAGGGCAATGTTAAGATAGCAAACATTTATCCATCAAGCGATTCAAGTTTTTCATGCCGTAGCAGTACGCTATGCCTACCTAGAATCCGGCGTTAAACTTCAGTCGTGTAAGGAGTGTTTTGCATAGCTGATGAACAATTAACGAAGGTGGAGAGCAATGTGGAGTGGTGATGTGTAGTCCTGTTACAAGTGGTAGAGCGCTTACACTGTAGCCTCCATTCAATGACAGAAGTTGTTCATAGTAGATGTCTGGAATGTAAATAGGGTAGTTAGTTAGGCCCATAATAGCTCATAGTATGTGTTTATCTTCACTCATAAATTAGGCCTATATTAGGGACGGGCAGGGTGCGAATTGACGGCTTGGCAGAGGGGGGGATGGCCAAGTATATTACTTGTGTGGGCTGCACGGGGTCTGGGGCAAAGCCCCAGCGGAGGCATTTTTTTAGGTAGTATTGCTCTTGAGATGGCCTTAGACTTAGAAGCAATCTTGGTATTATTTTGAAAGGATATAAAGAGTCCATTGGTTTGGTTTATTAATGTACAAACACTATAATCATGGCTAGGAATGTGTAAATTGACACATTATTTATTAACTTACGAGATAAAGTCACTTGATATCTCATAACATCCTCCCATTTCATAACATGAGATGGGAATTCACAGGTGGGTATTTAGCCATCCCCGGCAGGGATACCTTTTGACAGTAAAACAGAGCCAATAATGAAATTACCTACCAGAGAGGGGAAATCCCCATATCAGTTTGGGATGGGGTGGGGGCAAATACTTGTGTACTTTCCTAAACATGTGTACAGTGTGCTATCAGCGCGTACGTGTACACTCTACACATATTGAAGTTTCATCATATCTATGACTAGGGCATATATGACTATATGGCTATGGTTTTGGATACCTAGCTTAAAAAATGTTTTCATATGCCTATTATTATTATGTTTAGTAATGTCTACCCTAGGAAGATTGCCTAGTGTGCAGCAACAGCGATCATTGTAAAAACTAGTACCGGTAGTAGCCTATATCTCAGCCGCAAACTTTTGGACAGATGGTGGTTGGTCGCACATAATATAATACTGTACCGGTACATGTAATTATTGTTTTCAGACAGGAAACGCGTAAAAATACACATCCCTAGCCTATAATGCAACAAATAGCTGATCACACATTTCATAATATTATTTTAAATCTAGCTAGAGGCTACTCTTTATTTATTTTTTATTTTATTTATTTATTTAACGTTTATTATATTCAGTTAAAAACTGATTAACAAAGGAGAACAACTACAATGTTTGTGTGTTTCAAAGAGAGATGTGAAGAGAAAAGTGGTCAAAGGTTTTGTTTCAGAGCAGATCTGTAGGCCTATCAAAACAATACAATGTTGGCCATAGAGATTAATACCATTAATCTCTATGGGTGGCTAAATCATTGATTAGGTGCCGCCAATAGCACAAAACCATTTTACCTTCTCACTCGCGTTTTAATGACCCGGCACCTCCACAATGTGATCTGTCAGGTCAGGTGAACTTACTATAGGATACCTGCAGTGTGATTCTGTAAGGATAACGTGAATGCCGCTATCGATAGCTAAAACAAAATCATTTGTTGTGCTCATTTACCATTATTGTAAATTCTGGCTTAGCTAATCAAAACAAAAGTCGTAACGAAATCAAGTAGTCAGTAATATATTTTTTACATCTAGGCCTACATGACCGTAAACCAGTAATTTAACAAGCATAATAAGCATATAGCAATACCTAAACAAAGAAAAACTCTGGAAAAGAGAGAAAGAAATAGAGAGAACTAGTGGAAATGCCGGTCTTAACAGACAGCGAAGATAGGTGCTGAGTCTGGCTAGCAAGCACTGATAAACCGTAGGCACATAAAATGGTGACTGACTCGTCACCCCCCGACCCGACGCATGTTGGAATAGGAGTCTGATATTATACCCTTGAATCCTCGTTACCAACCGTTAAGATATCAACCGCAAGGCGCAGGCGGTGCAGCGGGCGGTGTCTATTAATGGAGGACGCATTTTTTCGATAGAGCTTAGGAAATAAGTGAAATCTATTAACATCGGCGAAGTTTTGAATTATTAGGGAAGTTTCTTGATAATTACGGTAGACTAAATTTTAGTAAAGAGATTGCGAGTACAGGGAAAGAAATCTGATTTGTATAAAGATATATAATTTGCTAGAAGGAAAAGGTGGGAAGGCGCCCCTTACAAAAAAATTCTGGGCCCTGGGCCTACACGTGATAAGCAAAAACAAGAGCTGGTTTAAACAGAAATTGGCAAGTGAGCGAAACTCAAAAAAAGGGGAGGAAAACCGGCAGAAGGGGAATAAGAGATATTAAAGAGGGAAAGACAAGGTAAGAGGTGGCATAATACTATTTAAACCAGGCCCAACACTCTTCCCCCGGGGCAACCTCCCAAAGGGTTGAGGGACGACGAGTGCTTTTTGTTTTTAAAAAGTAGGCAAAGTAAAATCAAACCCCAGTAACCTAAAAATCAGGGGTTTTAAGTATAAACATATAAAAAGACTAGGTAGGCTAACCTGATTTAGCTCTGGCACCCACCCTGCCTGTTATACCCGGGTAGGCCTAGGCAAAGGAAGCACAGAAAGGTGGGCCCTACTATTGCCCCAAATTAGAAACTAGGCACAGAAGGACTAGGACTAGGCCTAGAAATAAAAGGACTAGGCCAAGCTAGACTACATGGGAAACCCCACAAATAGGTGGGGGAAAAAGAACAGGAATAGGGGAGCGAGACCTAGCATAGGTATGAAGGCCATCCTTAAACGAAAAGATATAAGATATGGATGAGAAGCGCAGGGGCGGGGAAAAAAAATCCCTGTGGTCTGTGGAACGCGGAAAGAAATGATTGACTGTGATTATCAGTCTGGTTCCATAAGAGCTGCGCGGGGATTCCGAGGATGAGTACAAGGGGCTAGGGAGCCCCCGAATAGGGAAATGAGAGGGGGGGAAATAGGAGAGTAAATTGACAGGGCAAGAGGTGCTTAGGGAGGGAAAAGGAAAAAGGGACAAGGAATAAAAGGCCAAAAAATTAAAGAGGTTCAGAGCAACAAACAGGGCAATGGGGGAAACAGAAGGGGAAATAAGAATAAAAAAGGGAATAAAAAGAAAACAGGGGAAATTGGGGGTAAAAAAGGAAAGAGGGTGGGGGGGGTCCTGGCAAAACAGGATGGGAAGGACCCCAGGGAAGATAGCGTATAAGGTGAAAAGCAAGGATTTTGGGAAAAGAAACAAAAGGGAATGCAAGCAATCGGCCAAAGGGAAAAAGAAGAAGCCCAGGGAACGTAAAAAGCAGGAGGGGGACAAGAAAGGGACCCAAGTGATTTAGCCCATCAAATAAAAGGCTCAGGGGGGTGAGGGAAAAACAATAAAAGAGTTGAAGAGAGGAAAAGGCTACTTGATAGATTAGATGGAGACACGACAAGGAAGGAGGTATAGTACAAGGAGAGGGCAAAAACCGAAGAGGGGGAACTGACGACCCCGGGGAAGGAACGGGGGAAGGGGAAGTACTGATAGGCGTAGTGCTAACCAAAGGGCGAGAGGGAGGAGAAGAGGGGGGCCAAGAGTTGGAGGAGGGGAGCCCCAGAAGGAATGGAAATTTCCGATTAAGGAGAAAACCCAACAGGCAATGGGGAGAATGAAAGGAAGGAGATCGGGAAAGGAATCAAAGGAAGAAAGGGAAAAGGGGAACAGGAGTACAGGGTAAAATATTAGAAACGAGGAAGGGCGGGAAATAAAATAGGGAGTTGCAGAGGATAGCCGACTGAGGGCACAGTAAACGTAGAGGGGCGAAGATGGACCCAAAACAATAGAAGGGAAAAAGAAACCAAAGCATTAAAGGGAGACCTACAGGGGGCAGTGATGCGAAACATGAGAGGGGGGAAACCAGGGGGGAAGGGCCATGACCATGAGCAGGTTTAAGGAGACACAAAAAGTGGGAAAGGAAAAAATCGCGAAAAGTAATGGGGGAATTAGAGCAGGGGGATGATGGGGAATGAAAAGGAAGGGGAAGATCGAGGGGAAGGGGCCCCAACAAGGGAAAAGCGGGCCAAGCCAATTTGGAGGGATGATGAGGGACTCGAAAAGGGGGGAGAGAAGGACGTAATGAGGAAGGAAGAGCAGATGAGCAGAAAGAGAGGAAAAAGTAAGCGAGGGGGGTGATAATACAAGGAGGGGAAAAGGGGTTTTAGGCAGGGGGGAGGAGAGATAAGGCCAAAAGGAAGAGCATGCCCGGGAGGGGGAGACAGTGGGACCCACACAGGAAAATCAAAAGGAAGGCATGGGGTGCGGACATGGAGTTGGGGAAAAGGACAAGGGGGCATGGAGACAGGAAAACTAGGTATGGGCCCCGGGGGACTCAATATGAGGGGGGCAGCCCCCTATCTGGGAAGAAGGGGGGTCAAGGTAAAGGTTTAGGGTATACAGTGAGGGGAATGAGGAACTTGATAAAGGGATGGAAAACAGCCGAGGGAGTTAAAACTGTGGTGTTAATGGTGGGAACAAATGATATAAAAAGGGGTTTCAGGGGGGAAGTATAGAAGTGAAATGAGGAGGGAAATAAGAAACCTCATAAGGGATGGAAAGAGATATGGTGCGTGGATGTGGAGAAGGTCATGGTGATGGGGGTTGTACCCAGGTATGAACCAAGCAATGGGTTATTGAAGAGGTTAACGGCGGAATAGAAAGGGCATGCAGAGATGAAGGGCATACTCATTGATACCGAGGGCAGACTAGGCTTGAATGAGCTATGTGAGGATGGGCTTCACCTTAACCGAGAAGGGGGCCAAGATGGGAGAAATTATCCAGCAGGAGATTCTTGATAGGAAAGCTAACGGGAAGGAAGGGATCATACATGAAAGAGTGGAAGGGTAAAGGAGAAAAGGATGACATGGAGGTGGAGGGAGAGAGCAAAGAGACAGGGATAGGAAACAAGAGGGAAGCAGAGCTAATAAGGAAAGGGAAATGGGAAATGGCAGAAAAGGAATAGAGGGGCAAGGAAAGGAAAAATAACAAGAAGGGAAAACAACAATAACAATGAAGGGAATAGCAACAAAGAAAGGAAGAAAACAAAGAAGGGTATCATAACAAGGAAAAGGGTTAAAAAACTGGGGGAAAGGGAAAAGAGATCGTAGGGGTAGTACGACAGGAAATAAGAATAGTATGACAGGAACATGAAATAAGGAACAAGAGGGGACCCACCCCAAGGGGGGGCAAGAATAACCAAGGAATGATAAGGAAGTAACGGCAAGGCTACAAAGAAAGGCGTTATAGGGGAAAAAAAGGGATCAATAAGGATACTGCTGGTAAATCAAGGAGCATAAGGAGCAAACAGGGTTTAGTTCTGGACTATGGTGGAATTATATGATGGGATGTAGTCGTTTGGCGGTGGAAAAATGGCTGGACGACAGTATTCTGGATGGAGAGTTGGGGCACAAAGGATACAATGTATTAGAAG
>JAMZAV010016463.1:0-10299 GCA_024449915.1 Sweltsa coloradensis | reverse complement strand
CGCCTTTTTTAAAAATATTTAATTTAAAATAATACTGTGTAATAATTTGACGCCACAAAAACAGGGAGAATCGCTCTATTCCTGTGGCATCGTAGTGGACGGGAACCCTTATTTGACTTATTATTGCAATGAAACAAATCAGAAAATTTAAAGTTTTCATCAATACTTTACTAGAATTTTCTGATTTTAACTGGGCGTGAAGAAACTGCCCCATATTGTAGGTATATACATAAAATTTAGTCGACCGGTCACTTTCCCTATTTTTTTTTAACCCTTCGATATCCATATGAGAAAAAATGTTGGGCTGGTTTGACCAGCCAGCCCCGTCCACCCTTGCCCCCCCCGGTCACCCCTTACGTCCCCCCCCTTCGTCTCGATTACCCAAAAGGCTTAAATATTAGATTTTTAAGCGATATCAATCAAAAATATCCAATCAACTAGAACTGCGACCATGGGCGACGGTAGTGACAGAGCTACGAACAAGCAACATTGCCGAGGTACCATCACTTTGTAGTGTCCACTGCGTTTTTTCTTAAATATTCGGAAGGACTGCCGCGAACCCCCCCCTAGGGATCCTTTGGTTCGATTTCCCTGAAATAAAAAGGAGCTTGGGCGTCGTTGGGAACTTCCCCCCCTTTGACTTCCTCCCGAGGCGACAAAAATGACAAACGGGGGGGACGAGATACAGCGAAGATGCCCACGCGTGGGGAACCCCTGCCCCCCCCATACGTTGTGGGGTTCTGACCAGACAGGCTGCCACCCCGTGTCTCCCCCCCGCGCACTTTTACATTCCTCCCCTTAAAAAAAAAAGTATAATGGTTGTTAACTTTTTAAGATAATGGGTAAAGTAGAGTAGATCTTTTTTCATTAGACAATAGTGGTAAAAGTAGGCTTTTTCATCCATGGGTTTGTAAGTGAAATAGAGCAATTCGACTAAAAAGGGGAATCCATACTGTCTTTGATTTTTCACTTGGGAAATGGGATGGAATGATGTTCCGAGAAAAAATGGTCTATTGGGAAAAGTATTTTGGCCCGGAAAAGGGGCCTTTATATTTCCCAAATCGACACCTTCTGCGGTTTGGCCCCCTGAAAGGGGGGTTTTTCTCCCCGAAACTAAGGCGAGCGGGCGTCGTCGGGGGAACCCCCTTTCCCCTTTTATACCTACCCGACGGCGACGACAAAAAGACAAACGGACGGATGATGACACAGACGGAGACGACCCCGACGTGGGGGAACCCCTTTCCCTCCCCATATGTGTGGGGTTCTGACCAGCACAGGCCTGTCACCCCTTTTTCCCCCCGGATCCCTTTGCCCCCCCTTCGTCTCGATAGCCTGGCTAAAAAGAGACGTTTAAACAAATCTAAACCCAAAAAAAAATCAACTTGGGTAGCCTATATGATTGCCCCCCCCCTCTTTAAAAAATGCATAATTATTTTAATTCTAAACTCTAGGCGCCTCCAGGGTACTTGAAAACTTTCCTTTGGATTTAAAAAAAAAAAGTGGGTAGGCCTAGGCCTATGAATGCAATAAGTAGGTCTAGGCCTGTTCTCACATGCCCATGCCAGAAACCAATTAGCCTACGGCCCAAACTTTAAAATTTCATCTACAAAAGTCTAAAACCAACATTTCGTCAATAGGTCCCCAGGCCCTTTATTAGACCTGCCCGGTCCCTAAGTAGGGTTAGATAAGTCAACTTATTGCAAGGGGGGCCTGTTTTCCCGCCGGCACAAGTTTCCCGAATAGAGATGGGACTTTTTTTTTACTTGACCTTTATGAATTCTTTTGTAATACAACTTTTTTACACTATTTTGGCGCTTAAAACGGCCTTTCCCCTTTTCCCTAGCATTTTTCATTCATATGAATTAATCAATTCAAAAAAACTTTTATTCTCAAATGGTATACTATACTAAAATAATAAACTGATTAACATTTAAAAAAACATTTTATTTTATATCCCTTTTATATTTAGTAAAATTTTTAAATTTACCTGCCCCCTACAAACTGCCCCCTTTTATCGTACTACTAAAGTAGTATTTAAATACAAAATACTAATTCATTTTATAATCATTATATCATATCATATGGGGGGTTTTTATTTTTATTCATCCAAAAAAATTGTATTGTAATTCCCCAAAAACCCAATTTCCATTTTATCTTTTTTTCATACTCAATTAATCTATTAAACAATTTAATTTTCAATATGTATACCAACTAGTAAATACATAAACTTGATTCACTGAAAATGCATTTTTTTATTATTCATTTTTTACCATGTTTTAGTTAGGAAACTATTTACTCCCCCTTCACGAAGGGTGAACCCTTTTCCGTTTGTCTTAGGAAAAAGATTCTCTCCTTTCTTCCCTCAAAACCCTTTAAACACGCCCTTTGTTAAAACAACGGGGGTGTTTTTATTTCAATTTAGAAGCTCGAAATCTGCCCAAAGGGCAATCAAATTCCCCTCGCAAACTTCTGTGGGTGGTCCGTGATAAGGGAGTTAATCTCCCCGAAAATAAGTGGAGCCTGGGGCCCTCGTGGGGAAATTTCCCCCTTCCTTTTACTACCCGCGGCGACGACAAAGCAACACGGACGGAGACACGACGGAGCGACCACGACGTGGGGGGAAACCCCTGCCTTCCCATACGCTTTGGTGGGTTTTGACCAGCACAGGCCTGTCCCCCCCTGTCCCCCTGGATATAGTTCTTTTAATTTTTCCATATTGCGCGTCAGGAACTTTCCGTGAGGTTTTTTCTACTTTGTAGAAATTCTTTAAACCCCGTAATTTGGCCATAGTGAGTGTTTGGGCAAATATCTGAAAAAAAATTACCCCATTTTAGTTACACTTATTTTCATTGAAAAAAGGGGTCGAAAACCCAGCGGGAAACATAGTCGAGCCAGCGTTGGGCCGACTTTTTGGGTTTGGTGGGGCCCCAACGTTTGATTCCAAGTAAAAATACGTAGTTATGTCCTTTGGGGGCCTACTTAGTTTGTGAACAAATTTGTCGAAAGATTTCCCCGAAAAGATCATTGCTAAAAGCTCCGCTATTTCTGATTGCTCTTTTTGGAGATGAAGACTTTTTTTGCATGGGCGAGCACCCAAAAAAAGGTTTTACAACGAAGGGGGGAGTAAAAAAAGCAAAATGAATAATAAAAAATATGGGGTTTGGACAAATTTTTTAATTTTCCGACTGTAAACCCACTAAGAATTTAGAGAAAAAAATTTTTTGTTTGCCCCGAAAAACCAAAGCCTGAAGTAAGATTAATCCTAAAAGTTGAAAGAAAAGAGTAAAAAATTTTGGGTTACCCCCCAATTTTGGATTAGAGGGCTTGACAGGGGAAATTTTGATATATACTAGGCTGGGCCGGGCCCTAGTAAAGGGCCCCAATACAACGGGACCTAAAATTGGGCCTAGGTATATGGGCAACCCTGACCCAAATAAGTTTGGAAGCATTTTCAAATTTTTTCCTAACCTAGGTAGGGCCTCGGGAAGAATAGAGTTTGAATTAAAAATTTTCTAATGTGAAAGTGTTTCATTCCTTTTTTTTGTCTGAGCCCCAAACAAAATTGGAATTTACTATAGAAAAATAATAAAATTTTTAACTGCATTTTTGAGCGTCTTGTAATTTTTTAAGCTGCTCAAAACGCCTTATTACACAAAATACCTTATTGAAAAAAAAAAAAAAATAATGGGCAAGCCTTCAGAGCCCCCCCCCTAAATTCAATCATTTGAATCTTTCCCTTTTTATTTTCCCAATCATCAGTAACAAATAAATGTGTCTCTAAATTTAAAATAAAATCAAAAGTTATTATGTTGCCATGATGCTGGAAATTGGAAGCTCGAAATGCGACAAAACAAAATTTACGCACACAAAAATACAATGTTTTTGTATTTCATTCAGCCTATGCTTTTTTTTAAAAAAGCATCAAAAAAACCCGATTTTTTCAAAATTTTCGCCTGCGGCGCTATTTAAAGGGGGGCTCTGCTCCCCATACCCCCCCCTTTTGGGCCCTTTCCCCCGAAAGTACTGCGCGGTTGCGCCCCCCCCCAAAGCCCCAAACTCTAGTGACGCTCCTCCTCAGGCCAACAGCTATTTGCAATCCGAGCATTACGCGTTACTCCCATCTTTGGAACAATTTCAAGGACCATTGGCAGGACCAGTGGATCTGGAGAAAAAAGTGCCACGCGTGGGTAATTCAAAATACATAATAACAGAAGGCAACAACTTTTTCGATGGGGTGGGGGGGCGGGGGGGGGGGGGAGGAGGGGGGACAATCTAAAAAAAAATTTTCTGTAAAGACCCACCCCTTTTGTAAAAAAAAAAAAGTATTTTCAGGTAGATAGGTTTAAAAAAAAAGAAACACACTTAAATTTAACACCACAATTTCAAAAAGCGCTTTTGGGAAACAGTTTGTACAAAGTATAGAGTATGATAGATTTCCAATTCCCTACTTTATTGTTTGGAGAAGAGTTCATAGGGTTGGTAGTAAGGGAACATCAACAACAACACAAAAAATAGCTGAGGAGGGGAGATTTAAATTTCTCCATGTTCGTGTTCTTTTTAATCTGTAAATCTTCTCTAACTGAAACACTAAAGTAAAAATAGGACGGTCACACAAACCTGAAACGCTCCCAAACATTTTCGCCGTACAACTTTTGAATTTTCGGCAAGTACCCGCTTTTCTTAACCCGTATTTCAACTATGGACCCCGCTTTCGGGCATCATAGTATTGGCTTTGTATGGTCAAGGGTAAGTATAAGGGTTAATTTACATCAAGATCAACTTATGTCAAGCTCTAGAGCGTTTGAGGTATGAGTTATCGGCCCCTCGAAAAGATTTAGCACCAATTTAAGTCGTTTGCAGGTACTGTATGTTTGTTTGTTTTATTATATCCAATTTGATTGACATATAAAAGGGATAGGATTCCCCAGTGTTTGTCAAAGTAGATGGCTTAAAAACGTGAAAGACCAAAGGCCTAAACACACATGCAACTACATTAAAATAACAAGGAAATTTAAATACCATGCAATAAAAAAACTTTTGATAGAATCCCTTACCCATTAGCATTAGTATTGCTTTTTTAAAAAGTTAAAAAGTTTTTTAAAGGGGACGAATTGTACAAATGGGCTAAATAGTAGTACAAAAAAAGGTAAACACTGGTGATTTATGTAGTATTCCCACCCAAAATTCACCCACGGAAAAGGCACATGCTGGGGATTAGCCAAAAACAATTAGGGTTTTGGGGTAGGGGGCAAATTTTTGGGACTGTATACTCAGAAAACATTATAAAAAAATTGCCTGAGGAGCATGAAAAACCACCCGGTTAAGGGGGGGGAAGGGGGGGTGAAAAAAAGGTTTTTTCAAATAAAAAAAATAAAAAATAAAACAAAATTTGATCCTAAGATTACAAAATTATTAAATTTTGTAGATAAAAGCCCCAATTTTAATAAAAAAAATATAATCCCAAAATTGTATATAAAACCCAGTTTTGCACCCTTTGTCTTTTTTCACAAATTTACCCATGAATGGGGGGTTTACCCTCCCATTTAGGGGTTAAGGATAGGGCTGTAAATTTTTGTCTAAAACACTCAGAAGAATGATCTCAAAAATTGGGCCCCGGGAGCCCTCAAAAAATTTGCTTGTTAAAGGAAAAAGAGGGGGTGTACAAAAAGGGGTTTGATAAAACTAAAATAAAAAATCCGTATTCAAATATTATTTTTACAACCCAATTAATGGTTTTGAGTTTAAGGGTTTAAACTTTAATTTAAAAAATTAAATTTCACCATATATGTAAATCTGATCAGATATGCCCCTTTTCCCATTTCAAAAATTTCCCCTCAATATTACAAAAGTGTATCGTGCGACCATCTTTTGTCACAAATTTCCTAATATTAGAATTGGGCAAAACAAATTTGTGATGCTTTGGGTACTTTTTTACTCAAGGTTTTGATCTTTTTTAACAAATTCACTCAATTTTAACAAAAGGTTCGTGGACCACTGTTTTTTAAAAAATTTATGCCAATAGAAAAAAAAAGTATAAAAAATTTTTTTAACACCTGGTCAGTTTAACTAAATGGATTTTGCCCCCTTTTTAACAAGTCACTAAATTTAAGAAAGTGTGTCGTGGACCACTCGTTTTTAAAAATTTACCCTTTATAAGAAAATTATAAAAAAATTTTTTTTTAACCTTGGGTACAGTTTCATCAATGGACTTGCCCCCCTTTTTCAAAAGTTTACTAAATATTAACAAAAGTCTAATTGATGACTTTTTTGTCTCAAATTATCCTAATAATACGAATTTGGACGAAAAAAGATTTTGTCACACACTGTATACATCTTTTGAAAAGGGGTTAAAGTCCATTAGTGAACCGTACTAAAGGGGTAAAAAAATTTTTTTTTTAATTTTTTATAATAGGGATTTTGAACAAAACGAGTGGTCACACTACACTTCGTTTAAAATTGAGGAAATTTTTAAAAAGGGGGGTCAAAAACCTGAGTGAAACGTACCAAAGGGGAAAAAAAAAATTTTTTTTTTCCTTTTTTATATTGGCAAATTTTGAAAAAAAACAGTGGTCACACGATACATTTCGTTTAAAAATTTAGGAAATTTTTTAAAAAGAGATCAAAGTCCATTTAGAAAAATGTACCCAAAGCATACAAAAACTTTTTTTCGTCCCTTTAATTTTGTAATATTAGGAGAAATTTTTGACAAAAAGAGGGTCGCACGATACATTTCGTAAATTAGGAAATTTATGAAAATGGAAAAGGCGCAAATCTGACCAGATTTACATATAGTGAAATTTTTAAATTTTTTAAATAAATTAGACTTTAAACTACAATACACATTAAATGGCGTTTTAAAATAATTTTGAATCGGGTTTCTTTTTTTTAGTTTTATCAACCCCTTTTTGTACACCCCCCCCTTTCCCATAAGCAAGCAAATTTTTTTAGGGCTCCCGGGCCAATTTTTTTAAAAAATTCTTCTGAGTTTTTTAGACAAAATTCACAGCCCTATCACTTAACCCGTAATGGTAGGAATCCTCCAGACAGTGGGTAAATTTGTTTAAAAAAAGACAAAGGGTGCAAAATCTGGTTATATAACATATATGGTGAAAATATTTTTTTTTAAAATTTTGGAAATTTTTTTACAATATGTAAAATTTGTAATTTAGGTCAAATTTAGTTTGATTTTTTTTTTTTTTATATTTTAAAAAAGCCCTTTTTTACCCCCCTTTCCCCCCCTTAACCGGAGGGTTTTTTTAGGCTCCCCGAGGCAATTTTTTATAAGTTTTTTGAGTATACAACCAAAATTTAGCCCTTACCCCAAAAACCCCCAATTTTTTTGATTTTCCTTTAACCCCTTGACTATATTAAGTAGGTATATTTTTTAATTTTTCGCAGTGCTTTTTGGATCTCTTTACATTTTTTTTCATCCCAGGGAACCATTGTACAGTGTTCTACCCGTAAAAAAACGTGCCCTTTGGGATTTGTTAGGTGTTTGGTGGATATGAAAATCGTTTTTTGTCGGGGGTTGGTTATGGATTTTAGGAATTTTTTTTATATGCTCTTATCTTATGGTCAATGCCCGAACTTTTATAAATAAATAAACTTGAGAAAGTAAAAAGTTAATTTTTTTTAAACCCGGTTTCAAGATCCCTTACCATACTGGCTTTGAATCCTCAGCCTTTTCTGAATGACAAAAACCCCAAAGCGATTGTGGTGAGATTCCCCATAGGGGTAAACCATATCGGATATGAGCTTCGAAAAAGGCATGGGATGCTAGTTTTGCGGGTTTGTAGTTTTTTCTTGATCCAGTACATTTTTTTTTTGTTTCATAATTATTTCTTTCAAAATCTTTAGATACTCCCTAGTCTTAAGTCTCCCTGGGTTTTCTCTGTAGGGCCCAGGCCTAGGCCGAACGTTTTTTTTCCAGGTTTTTTAGACCCAAAAATTTTATTTAATATTTCGGTAAATTTAGGGAGATATTTGCAATTAGGTGATTTTTGTTCTTACATGGGTTAAAATTTTTTTTATGTTTACTTATAGGGCCTGGCCCAAGCCCCGTGCTCAACACACTTTTGACATGCGTCCGGACAAACTGTTTTTAAAAAAGAGTAAAGTAGAGTAGATCTTTATTTACAGAAAATACGTGGACAAGTATGGTTGTTTTATCCCTCGGTTTTTAAAATGATTAGAGGCAATTCCTTGATAAGATATGAATCCTACTGTTTGATTTTTTTTCACTTCGGTAAATAGGGATGAGATTTTCCGAGAAAATTGGTTTCCTGGAAAATTTTTTTTTGGCCGTAAAAAGGGCCTTAAAATTTTCCCAAAATACCCTTCTCGCGTTTTGGCCCCGTGAATAGGGGAGTTTCACTCCCTGAAACTAATCGCGAGCTCTGGGTCGTCGTCGGGGAACCCCTTCCCTTTGACTACCTCCCCGACGAAGACGACAAAGACAACACGGACGGATGATGACACAGACGGTGACGACCACGACGTTGGGGAACCCCTGCCCTCCCCCTATGCTTGTTGCTGGTTCTGACCAGCACGGGCCCTTTGTCCACCCCTTGTCCCCCCGCGTCATCCCTTACGTCCCTCCCTTCGTCTCGATTAGCCAAGTTGCATAAATATGAGACGTAAAGCAATATCCAATCAATCAATCGGTAACCTAAATGGACAAAAACAGTGTTGAGTGTTGACATAGGGTAGGCCTAAGCCTACAAGGTGTATGCTATACTTCATCCAAAGAAAAGCTACACATTGTAAATTATAGGCCAAGACTTACCTTAAGAAGATGATGGAAGCCCTTATCACTAACCATTGAATATGCCTGGAAGTCTACCGCCATCATCATTGCGATACTCCGCGTTATAGCAACTGCTCTGGGGCTCTTTGGGTCAAGTTTATCTTTATTAGAAAGAAACTGACGAATACTCATTTGTGTTTTTGGTTTTGGTTTAGCCTTCACAGCATCCAAACTAACTTTTTTTTTTCATCGGTGTATTTTGCATATATATGCGAGTGATGAGTTGCCAAATGGCCAAACTTTTTGTTGGCCCAACCAAGACGAAGTACAGTGTGTGCTAAGGGTGTGCAAAAGGGCATGTGGCAAGAAAACCACTATTGCTGTCTGCTTCCAATGCAGCCTTTACCTCGAGGATGCGCAGCTCATGTAGATTGTTTTGACGGCCTACGTCGGCCGTGAGCTGCGACCTTTCGCCGTGTTCTTCGCTGAGGATCGTCAGTCTGCTGCGTTAACTACTTGTAGGAGTACGTTCAGCAGCAGACAGAGGACTCTCTGGAGGACCTTCTGTACACACATGAAGAATAAAATAATAAGTCTGTATGAAGAATTGCTGAAAAGGCACCTGTAATGTAGGCCTAAATTCCATCCAAAACCAAAGTAGGCCATCCGTCCTAACTTCAGTAAATAGTATGTCATGTCACTGGAAGACTATCTCATTTGTTACAGGTATTACAAGGTGGTAATCAAAGAAAAGTAATATGGCCACTGTAGGCCAACCGGTAATTTACCTGTGGCGGCAGCCTAATATTGGTGACTGATATTTCATTAGAAACATGTTTAAGTTACTTTTTTTTTACTTTTTTTATAGCCCATTTTAGTAGAATGTCCTCAACACATGGGCGAGAGGAATGATTTTAAACTTATACCTAAATTAAAAGAAATTTTATCTGATGAATCTGAGAATATTGCCAATGTTTTTAAATATCTGAAATCAACAAAGCTTTACAATTGGATTTAAAAAATAGCACGTCACTATAAAAATGAATACGGGCACTAATAACCTTCAAATTCCAACTCGACACCTTCTCGCGGTTTGACCCGTGAAAAGGGGAGTTTCACTCCCTGAAACTAATGGCGAGCTCTGGGTCGTCGTCGGGGAACCCCTTTCCTTTGACTACCTCCCCGACGGCGACGACAAAGACAACACGGACGGATGATGACACAGACAGAGACGACCACGACGTGGGGGAACCCCTGCCCTCCCCATATGCTTGTGGCTGGTTCTGACCAGCACATGCCTGTCCACCCCTTGTCCCCCCGCGTCATCCCTTACGTCCCTCCCTTCGTCTCGATTAGCCAAGTTGCATAAATATGAGACGTAAAGCAATATCCAATCAAAAAAATAATAATAACCTTTGTGTTGTGTGCCCTTGGGGAATATTGATAGGATCCCAAAAGCATAGCCTTCATAAAAGCTGTTAGGCAGCCGTCTGTTAAGGGTAGCCAACCGGTACCTGGCTTGGAAGATAAGCATTGTATGGAAACAGCCTAGC
>JAMZAV010016462.1:0-10817 GCA_024449915.1 Sweltsa coloradensis | reverse complement strand
TAAGGGGCCCCTCCCCAGCGCTGTATTGCCCCACAGACAAAGCCTTGACAACGACTGCCAGTGTAATAGGCCGGACTAGTTCTGGGAAACCGGACACAACCGAGGGGGAGAGCTCCGTGACCAAAGAGATAGGGCTCGTGCCCGGAAAGTTCACCCTCGACAAGGTCGCGAAAACCCATCATCAAAAAGAGGATCGTCGGGAAAACTATGTACAGAATCAAGAGAGGAGGCAAAGACCCGAGCCTTGTCCTCTTCGGTGGCAAACACAGCTCCATTGACAACCAGCGGAGAGTCAATGCGCGAGTACTGGCCCGTCAAACACCGAAACTTGTGCCAGAACTTCCCTCCGTTGCGATAATCAAGAGACGCACAGGCAGAAGTCCAAGAAGTTTCGCGGTGGCGGGACATCGTCCGTCTGATGTGGGCGTTGAGCCGATTCCCATTCAGTTTTCAGGGCAGGATCACCACACTGCTTAAACCTACGATATATTTGTCTCTTCTCACGGATAAGGCCGATGACGAAAGGCGGGAGGCGACGCCGTGATGTGTCGATTGTCTTGAGAGGCACCGCCACAGCTTCTGCCTGCTTGAGCACAGCAACCAACCGGTTCACATTGGCGCGAATAGCCCCCCACGAGGAAGCGTCAACGTCAGGGGGGAGGAGACGGAGAACAGTCTGGCGGTATGCGTCCCAGTCAGCCGAGGAGTAATCCTTCACCATTTTGTAGCGAGGTCGAGGGGGGAGGCGGAATGACAGCGTCAGTGGAGCAGAGCAGGGGGAGGTGGTCACTGCCAACAGACGGCCCAATAGTGATGTCACTGAACCGTCCCGAAGGTTCTCACTCACCAAGATGTGGTATGGTATAGAAGCACCCTGCATGGCCGATGAAAGTGGGACCATCATTGAATAGGCGGTAGACCGGAAAATCGAGGAGCATGTCAGCCAAAAGGACGCCGTTTGCATTCGATGCTCTATCACCAAAGGAAGTATGACGGGCATTGAGGTCGCCCATGAGGACCAAAGCGGGGAAATGTGGTTACATATTCAAGGAAGTCCGTGTGGGAAGCAAGGGAGACGGAAGGAGGAACATAAGAAGGGCGACCAAGACAGCCCCCTGTGCGGAGTGGATGGAGCAAAGAATGGCTTCATGATGCTGGAAACGCAAGCGGCAGCGGGATGAGAGTGGACGGAGTGCGAGCGTCGACGAACAAGGCGACGCCTCACGTGGCGGCTGACCAGGTGGGGTTGGCCGATCACGCCGGTAGACTGTATAGGCCCCACGCCGCACGTTGAGGCGAGGGGACGCCCAAGTCTCGGCGAGGCCCAGGATGCTAAGTCTGTGCGTACTCGCAAAAGTCCTGGATTAACGGTTTGGAGCGGGAGAATCCGATATTTACTTGGGTTCTTCGTGTCATTATCTTTCGGTTTGAGAAAGGTTACTCCTTCAGTAAAGAATTCGGGTATTTCTTTAACTCCATTTATAAACTCGTTGGGGTATATTTTCTAATTTGATTGTGAGTAGTATTGAATTTCTTATACCAAAAATTTTGAATATTATCATTACCTGGTGCTTTTCAGCTATGTGTAGCACTGATTGTCGACTTTAATTCATCAACAGTTATACCTTTGAATCTCATCTCATTAACATCGCTCATCCTACTCTTCGTCTTAAATCCATTGTGCATCCTGGTTGTGTGCTACCGGGTAACCCCATATTCCTGCCAAAAACTCTTCTATCTCCGTTTTAGTTGGTGTTCCATTTCCTGTTATTTCTTCGGTACTAGATGGTTTTTGGTAAAACTGTTTTTCCTTTTCTTTGAACATTCGGTTTTGTTCTTTTCTAATGCTACATTCTCTATATTTTTTTAATCAAATTAGCAAGAGCACTTACTTTTTTTTAAGTGTATCCAAATATTCGTGAATGAATTTGTTCAGTGTTTCATGTTTGTGTGAACCTTGATTCTTTCAAATATATTTTGGCAGTAGAGTACCACATTTTTAGATCGATTACCCATTCGCAATTTTTTCCAATTACCGATATCTTTCCTAAAATCATCGATTCTCCCAATTAGTCGCTGTTCCCATTTCGGAATTTTCTTCTCTTGTTTTGTCTTTGAAGAGGTAGCAGATTTTCCCCTTTAAGCCCAAGTATCAAATCACTGCACAGCTGCCACAGTAAAATTGCCGCATGAACGTCTGCAAATGATAGTTCGTCTTGTGTGTATGCTGATAAAATATGTGGTTCATTATGTGTACCGCTGTCTTTCATTCATTTGAATGCTTGGGTTTCAGTATGTATGGTCTTTTGTTTGGTTCTACGTGCGCAAACTCTGACATGGCTGTTGCAAATGCTAAAGCTAGGATGTTCTTTAGATGGATAATGTCAGGTGTATTTCTATTGCGTTATGCATATCTACCTCTTGTGTTTGATCGTCTAGTCGTTCTGGGTGTCTTGATCTTCTTGAATGGTTTGGCATTTCTAGTGGTTCTGGACGTTTGGTAGGTCTGGTTGTTCTGGTAGGTCCGGACGTTCTGGGAGGTCTGGACGTTTCTATATGTCTGGACGTTCTGGTTGGTCTGGAATTTCTGGTTTTAACTGGTAGATCTGGAAGTTGTAGCAGGTATGGCATTACAGGTAATTTTGGAAGTTCCTGGTATCAACTGGTTCTTCTTCCCCTGTCCTCTGTCGATGTAGCGCCGTTTCATTTGATGTGCTTGTAGTTCGTCTTTCACTTCGCGTCTTATTCTAGTTAATATGTTTACTGGTAACATTTTATTTTTAACTATTCTTCTTTAGTCGGCTATTCTCGCGCACTTATTCTAAAAAATGGATATTTACGTATAAACTCTCTATGGAGCTCTTGTCGATAACCTATTAAAACAGTCTCTAATAACGTTACCCTATAAAAGCTACGCATCACAAAACATGTTCATATCTTCTGTCCATTTTATGCGCTGCCTCATTTTTCCAGCTTTGGGGGGTCTGAAGTAAATTCAAACCCTAGAAAACATCCAATTGTCTGTTATTCCCCACTTTCCTTGTTCTAGATAAATTATTCTACTATCTGTCAAAGTTACCTATTATTTGTTATTGTTTATTTAAAATTCCCAAAGCACTTAAAAAAAATTAAAAACCACTTTTTTCAATGATTCATCAATTTCAGGCGGGGGATGAGGTCTTCGCTTCTCAACCTCCTTGCCTTTTCGTTTTGATAAATCTTTTCTTATCTGACGAATTTAGAAGACTTTCCAATTTTCTCGATTCTGCAAAATAATTAACGGGCTTACGTAAAATGCTAAAATATTATACTATTTTAGATATATTACCTTGCTGAAGTTATAAATAATGCCTCAAATGAATATATGCCAAACACAACTGTCAAAAATTAACAAAATTAAAACTTTTTTCAATGCAATTTACAGCCTAGGTCTAGACAAACGATATAAAACTACAAAATAATGGTAAAAATACTTAAAACTAATACTTTCGTTCAATTTTCACTTGTAGTACGTCACTAGTAGATCAAGAATGATGTCAAATTTGAGATGGATGCTTGTATTTCACGGCAATAGAAATTTAACCAGCAACTTATCTCGAACTTGACTAGCTTGTAACCCCAAAAATGTTGGGGTTATTTATTATTATTATTATTATTTTTTTTTATTATTATTATTATATTATTATTATTTTTAATTTTTTATATTATTATATTATTATTATTATTATTATCCTAACCCTAACCACACAATACAACGACAACTTTAAGGGGGTCCCGATAATGAACAAGTCCCTAATTTTTAAGTTGACAGGTAAAAAATGAGATATATCCGATGCTTTCCATTTTATTTAAAGTATTTAAAAGAAAGAATATAAATTTTAAAATAATTATCAGATACTTCAGGGGGAGTGGGACTGGGCCTAGTGGGGCCGCCCCTTAAAAAGCGCGCCTAGGCACTATTGCTTGGTTTAATTGTGATGAGCTTTAGCGAGCGTAGCGAGCGAAGCGAAGATTTTCCCTTTCACTACACTGGAGAAAAAAAAAAACCGGAATGTTTTTTTTTTTCTTTCTTTTCTCTTTCTTTTTTTTTCTGTATTTTGTGTGTTTGTCAAACACGATTCCGGCTAAAACCGATACTCCGTTTGCGATGAAATTTTATGGAGGGCCCTTTGAAATCTCTGAACTTAGAACTGCCACGTTTTTTTAGGCAATCAAAAAATTATTTCTCATGAAAATCGCAATTTTTACGATTTTTTTCGATTTTTTTTGAAAAAATTTATTTTACTTTTTTAACACCTACATGCTTAATCCGATTTTCATGATTTTTTTCACAGAACCTTAATTTTATGAATGAAGATATCCGTGTGAAATTTGAGCGCAATCGAAAAATTATTTTTCATGAAAATATAAATTTTGTGAGTTTTTTCTTTTTTAGAACAATTTTTTTACTTATAACCCCCACATGCTTTAATTTATTGTAATAACTTTTTTCACAGAACCTTAATTTATGAATTTATATATTCGTGTGAAAATTGTGCGCAATCGAATAATTATTTCTTATAAAAATCGCAATTTTTCGTTTTTTAAATTTTTAAAAATTCATACGATTAATTAAAAAAAATTAAAAATTAAAGTTTTATTTTAATTTTAATTTAATTTAATTTTAAAAAAAATCTTCAACTTAGTACTAATTTTTTCACCAGAACATTGAACAACAGAAAATCCGCATAACACATGGCAGCTCAATGCACCAATTACGCTCATCCAACAACGCGGCGGGACTTAAGCGTTTTCCTAGTATATCACACACATAACAAAAACTTGTAGAAAATACAGCCAAACCTTACACACTCAAAAGGAATGAGATCTAAAAAAAGGGCCAAGCTCATCTACCCTTCCACATTTGCGCATTCTTAATTCATAAACGTACAGTGTCCCATAACAGCATCCTCGAAAAGCTTGGCAAAATAGAATTTGGGATTATTAATTTAAACGTAATAGTTTATCCAAGTTCTTTTTTTTCTAATTAATTTAAACGTAAACATGCAAATTCTATTTTGCCAAGCTTTTCGAGGATGCTGTTATGGGACACTGTACGTTTATGAATTAAGAATGCGCAAATGTGGAAGGGTAGATGAGCTTGGCCCTTTTTTTAGATCTCATTCCTTTTGAGTGTGTAAGGTTTGGCTGTATTTCTACAAGTTTTTGTTATGTGTGTGATCTCATTACTTTTTCAAGTTCCATTACAAAATTTTTTGTTAAAATATAATATTTTTATCAAAGTTTATTTAATTTTTATGGTATTTAGCAATAACAATAGGATGTAAAATATCTAGGCCCGGATTCATGTACATCCTGGGTAAAGGTGGTATAACCATGGTATAACGACGGTATAAGGACTGGTTAAGTCTAGGCAACTCACATCCAATTAAAACTTTCCCATGTAACAACAAACGCACAACTAATGTTATTTTACACAGCCATGTAAATAATCAGATAATCAAAAGAATATTGAAAATTTTCACCATCTTTTGTTTTACATTTTCATTAAAAGTGACAGGAGATACCGTGAGTTTATTAAAAGAAAGGCTTATTATTGCCGTAAATTTTGGAATAGCCTAGGACTATCATACCATTGTTTATCTGCATTAGGCTTTTAGTAATCAAAACTAGTTATTTGCACGGAATGTGTCTCAGAACAAGGTTGTGCTGGCCTAGGGTTGGCTAAGAAAGGCCTAGGGCTTGTCAAACATGTAATGTAAGTACTTATTTTATCTAGTCCTATAGCCTAATGGAACTTTAGACCTACACTGTTGTATTATAAATAATTTTCTACATCTGGGCCTAGGTCAGGAACGGTTTTTGCTTTGTTTTATGAGAGTATAATGACAACTTTTCTCGTTTCACACATAGAAGCAAAATTTAAAATGTCCTCCATTTGTTTACGTATCGCACTTTCCCGCCTAACTCTGCTTGTACCGTCAACAAGTGTCAAGTAACTATGGTTACTTGTTGATTGTATGCCTAGTGTTTAAGGCTTATTTAAAACCTTTATTTGGAAGCCTTCCAGCAAACTTTTTCAACTTTTTTTTTTCAAAAGAGACTATATTACTATAACCTTAATGTCCATGTAAAATATGAACATTGTAGCCCCACCCGTCTGGTCAGAATCGCGGGCCGATTGAAACTGACGAATTAGATGTTAGCAGTAGCAGTAGCTAACATCCTTAAAGTGATTTTGAGCATGTTTCAAGCCATTTTTTCACCAAGAAGGAATAATCGTACCCCAATAAAATTTGGCATGTGTTGTCAGGTACCTAAATCCCCTCGATTGTGATAGTTTTCAAGTTCACATCACGTTACATGATGGCTGGGTAACACCTCGAAATCACCCCAACTCTGCTTGGTGTATAAGGTGCTTGAGTGTGTAGCGCACCGCGGCTTGGCTGCGGCGCCCTAACGGCACCTAGATACAAATATACACAGTGTGTCAAAGTGTCAAATAGCACCTTAAATACAAACAAAAATATTCATGCTATCCATTATAATGTTGAATGTTAAATGTTCATTATTATAGCCATAGAATAATACATGGAAACATTTATTACATTTTACTATATTATATACAATTATAAGTAATTTGATTCGCGACATTAAAAGGGGGGGGGGGGTTATGGTTATATGGGCATAGGTGTACAACCACGAGCAGTACAAGTATTTGAGAACTACACCAGGGTCGAGTAGCAGTTTCAGTTTCAGTTGAAGTTGGCTATGCTCGACATTGCACTCAAACTTGAGCGTTCCTGAATCATTTTTACCAAATAAATTCTTATATCAAAATAGTACAATAGTAAATTTCAATAGCCAAATAAAACCTAATTCATAAAAACTAAAAAGTATTAAAATATACATTTTCAGGCAAAATAAAGTAGCCTCTACCGTTTATCCTAAATATAGGGTGAACCAAAATATAAGCTGTACCTTAACTTTTCATGTTGAACTATTAAAAAAAAACATATGCATATAATTATACGCTAAGCTGGTAAGGGACTTCGATGAGACTTAATTAAAATAATGAAAAAAGTTGACTTATTTTGCAGGACATGGTATGTATTTTGGGCTCGTAGTTCTCATAATAAAACGTGAATTCTCTTTGATTGTTGGTAAAAAGCTGTATATTTTTATTACTAGGAAAACGCTTAAGTCCCGCCGCGTTGTTGGATGAGCGTAATTGGGGCATTGAGCTGCCATGTGTTATGCAGATTTTCTGTTGTTCTGTGAAAAAACTCATTTCTAAGTTGAATTTTTTTAAAATAAATTAAATTAAATTAAAAATTAACTTTAATTTTTAATTTTTTTCAATTAATTGTAACTGTTAAAAAAAAGAAAAAAAAACGTAAAATTGCAATTTTTATTCGAAATAATTTCTCGATTGGGGCCAAATTTAACACTTATCTATTAATTCAAAAATTAAGGTTCTGTGAAAAAATCATTACAATCGGATAAGCATGTGGTTTATAAGTCAAAGAATTGTTTTTAAAAAAAGAAAACCCGTAAAAATTTTTATTTTCATGAGAAATAATTTTTCGATTGCGCTCAAACTTCACACGAATATCTTAATTCATAAAATAAAGGTTCTGAGCAAAAAACATAACAATCGGATAATGCATGTAGGTGTTTATAAGTAGAAGAAGATTTAAAAAAAAAAAAAAAAAAAAAACGGAAAAAATCGTAAAATTGCGATTTATTGAGAAATAATTTTTAGATTGCGCTCAAAAAACGTGGCAATTCTAAGTTCAGAGATTTCGAAGGCCTCCATAAAATTTCATCGCAATTGGAGTATCGGTTTAAGCCGGAATCGTGTGGACAAACAGACAAAAATACAAAAAAAAAAAGAAAAAAAAAAAAAAAAAAACATTCCGGATTTTTTTCTCCAGTGTAGTGAAATGGAAATCTTCGCTTCGCTCGCTACTCTCATCCAAAAAATTTACGTGCGCGCGAAATGCATATCGTGCTAGGTTTTTTTTCTTTTTATAACGTGTTTAGTGTGGCTCGTTGGTCTTGTTGTTAGCGTATCTGCTTCCAATGCAGAAGGTCCAGGGTTTTCGATTCCCGCAAAATGTCAGAAGTTTTTTAACTTCTGATTTGGACTTAAGTCCATCAGTTCTTGTCTTAGGAGTTTGTAAACGGTGACTTTGGAGCCGTCCTTTGCAACGAAGCACATAATAAATTTCAGAGTTGTTCTGAATCGACCTTGTTGATTCTGGCGTTGATTCGCGGGTGTTCGCACTGTCCATACCACTGATTGCTATATTTCCTATTAAAAATATCGATCTTTGGTTGGTTATCGCTCACTCGTCGATTGCGTCGGGGCCTGCAGGGTTGGCTTGGTCGCTTTGATTAAAGTCCCCCACTGAAAATCAGTTATATAACTGAGGTGGTAGACTCTAAATAAAATTTATTTATTATTTTATTGTTAAAAAACGTATGTAAATTAAGTATTATTAAAGGGGTATGAGACGGGCATTGAAACCCCCATAAGAAGTGAGCGAACTTGGGATTTTATACCTGTTATGAACCCCTTTCCAAGCTATTGTCGTTCCAAATAATTTATTTATCGTACATTTTTTTAATACTACAATTTGCTAATTTAACGTGGTTCAAATTATGTACCTCAAATTATGAAATGCGTTTTTTGCCGAGTTTACGTCAAAACTGCCCCGAGATAGGATCATTGTTTTATGAATGTAGAATTTGAATACTTACAATAAAAAAATTGTCTATAATCGGTCAGTTTTGATCGTAGAACAACGGCAAAAAACCGCATTTTTCTTAACTCAGGCACAATTGAACACGTATTAATTAATTGAAATTTTTTAACAAAAAAAAAATGTCTGATGAATAATTATTTTGCACAATAGATTGGAAAAGGTTTGCGACAGGTACAAAACCATCACCCGCTGGGATCAGCGCCACCATAAATCTAGGTGAATCTTGTCAAGTGTAGGCCTAATCACTTGTAGGCGGGTGTTCTAACAATGCGTCAATAGCAGTCAAAAGCCCTTCCGAAATCGCTATAGCGAAAATAGACGAACTTTAACACTTGTGCAAACATTTAAAAACTGATTGAAGAAAAATTGCAAAAAATCGTAACAACGCATTTTTAACTCGATCACATGCCACAAAAAAATCCCAAGAATAACGAGGGGGCAGCAATCGATGGGGACAAGCTTCACTACGAAACTATGTCTTAAGGTTTCGTTTCGTAAACTTCGTTGCATTGATTGTTGCGTTGTTTGTGAGAAGGTATTCTCCAGACTCTGCCGGGCCGCTTCTGCGGGCTGTGCCATAAGGCCAGGGAAATAGCTCTCATCTAGCACTAACCAAGCGAATCTCGACCGCTTTGACCTCAATGAGTAAAAAACAATCGTTGTCACACATGCAATTGTACTCAATGCGTTTTTTAGAGGGTGATAGCAACTAAAATATTTCAATATATTTTTTATGAAGAGCTACAAGGATTATTTATTGTTCACAAATAAAAGACACTCTTAGCAAGTAGACAAGAAGTAGATTTCAGCCTTTAGATTATCGACTTTGCACGTGCATACCCAAATGTGGAAGACTCCCGTTTTTTAATAACCTTTTTTTCTTTGGGTTTTTGTTAGAATAAATGATAACACTATTCTAGAATTGTGAAACCTATATTTCAGGGGTGGCAATAATGGAGCCAACAATAATTAATAACCTATACGATTAGGGCGCTGGTTCGAAGCGTACGGCTCAAGGGGACGTGGGTTCGAATATGGAATAATTTTTTTATATCCTCCTACTCGTCATATATCTATCACTCGAAAAGTCTAAGTGTGGATCATCGTCAGTTTTGTTTTTGACCTAGCATTTGGTATATACGTTCGCAGTCTCTCCGTTCCAGGTTTGTTTATTAAATCGCATGTGCAAGTGTAAATTAGTGTACCATATTGTGAATATTTAAGTGTTTTATAGTAGGTGTCGACTTATTTTTTTATTTTTTTTATTTCAAGCATACAAACAAAAAACCCATAAGTCTGCATAGCAGACGGGTAATGTAATTGTCAACAGCGTACAATAAAAATGAGTTAAGTAAAACCCAAAACAAACATTCAACCATTTAAAACAAACATCATTAAAATAAAAACACAAACAAACATACATCCTCTTGTTCTGTCCTAGTACTAAAAACTAGCAACTAGGGTTGCTTATCAAGTAGGCACTCCTCCACACTATAGCCTAATATCCCTTTTGAAGCAGTAAACTTTTCACTGCCTCATTGAACCCTTTTTTTGCATCATTTTTTCTTGATTTGACTAGGCAGTTGTTATACAGTTTCCAACCCATTGCTGTGGCCCCAAGGATGTTGTTTTTACGACGATGGCTCTCCACAGCTATTGGGGGCCAGTTGTTCTTTAGCGTGGGGCCCTGGGAAATTTGACCACCTCTTTTGAAGTTGCCGAGGTTCCCTTTAACAAATTTGCACACTTCCAAAAAAATAGAGACACGGCAGAGAAAGAATTTTTAAGTCCAAGAATACCTGCCTACAGGACATTCTTGGACCTATCGAGATCATTATTCTTAGGATTTTCTTTGTGCTCAAATTTTTTAATGAGTTGCTATCGCTACCCCAAAAAATCACTCCAAGCTTAGTATGACTGGACATATGTCCAAAATAACAACCTATGCGGCAATGCCCTTGGGAAAAAATTTTTTGGGCCCCCATGCCTTTGGCCCCAAAGGAAATTCGCAAGTAGGGAGGGGGAGCCATTTAAAGCAGTAGTTTA
>JAMZAV010016461.1:0-10285 GCA_024449915.1 Sweltsa coloradensis | reverse complement strand
GCCTAATACAAGAAAAGTTAGACCACCCGTATGCCAACTCCCTAAACTTAAAAAACTAATTATACGAATATAATACAAACTTAATGCAAATGTTCCGGGTACTCACCACATGTCCGCTAGTCTAACTACGACTTTGGCGTGTTCCTAGTCTAGTTGGCTAAGGCGCCCTTGTAGCCAAAATGTGAAAGAAGTGGGTTCAATCCCCGGGGCGGGAAAGATTTTTAATTTCTAGATTGTTTTTCAAAAAAATTAAAACATGTTTTGAAATGCATATAACGCAGTGTAGCCCATCATCTGTGGCAATAGGGCCTACTATGGTACACATAACCATTACGAAATACGTGAAAACATTGCAAGGTTTACTCAATCTACGAGGGAATTTGGGGGTACCTTGACGTGCAACATTCGACA
This sequence comes from Sweltsa coloradensis, assembly GCA_024449915.1. Classification (NCBI taxonomy): domain Eukaryota; kingdom Metazoa; phylum Arthropoda; class Insecta; order Plecoptera; family Chloroperlidae; genus Sweltsa; species Sweltsa coloradensis. The sequence continues at coordinate 9,874 of JAMZAV010016461.1, read as the reverse complement.
GACCTTGCATGGGCAGGCATTTCACGGCCAGGCGAATAACAAACAAAAAATATATTTTAAAATTCAAAAACATTGCCCCCGGTTACATTACTTTTCTTCCCCCTACCTTAGGCCTACCTAGCCTATATAGGCTAGAGAGGCGCATTATGACCTTACAGTTGACCGCCCGTCCCCGGATGCCCGTATGCCTTGTGGCTTATATTTAGCTCCAAGACAGCCTTTACAGCGATTTGAGCAAGGGAGAACTATACTCATAACACAAAAAATATTTTCAATGTTTTTTAGGGCGAAACAAAGTTGCGCCCCTGGGTAGAGCCTAAGTTAGCCTAAGGGTTTTAAAGGGGCCTGGGCACAAATCAGTTATCATTTAAAAACTGGTAATTTATCTAATTTTTCGACCTTGCTTAAAGTAAAAGAAGATAATAGCAGCACATGCAAATGAGCCTGTAAATAATTTTTGTACTCTTCTTTCTTTGGACACGGCAAATTTCCCCAATTACCCCCACAACGCAGCAGCCGTAAATGTTCCCCTTACAACAGCTCTGGGCCGACTAAAATCATGCCCATCCTGCCGGAGTTCCAACGCTTATGCGAGGAAAACGATTCGGCTATTTCCGAATAAAAAATGACTGCGCAGGCGCACCCGGGCGCAACTTTTGTCTAGCCCTAGAAGGCTCACTCGAGTCAAGCATTGTTCGCTGTTTCCTTACCGCGCGCGCGCTCACATTGAAAAAAACAACTATTTGATTTTATGTAAATGTGTACCACGACGTCCTCAACTCGTATATGTGAGTGATTTTTGGGGGAAAGAGTAGGAGGGGCACATGCCCCAATGCCCTTATGGTAGAAACCGCCTCTGCATCCGGTACGAGTTATTTAGAAAATGCTAAAAAAATTTAGCAAGATTCATTGCGATTTAAAACCCACAAGAAATGATAAACTGAAAAATAGATTCCAATGTTTAGAAATTATTTTAACGACAATGTTTTAGATTTTGAAAATATTTTTTTGTTTTTTTTTTTCGCCTGGCCGTGAAATGCCGTGCCCATGCAAGGTCTGTCGAATGTTGGACGTCAAGGTACCCCCAAATTCCGCTCGTAGATTTAGTAAAACCCTTTCAAAATTTTCACGTATTTTGTACTGGGGTATGTTTTCCCTAGTATTGTTCACAGATGATAGACTACACTGCGGTTATATGGATTTCAAAACATGTTTAATAATTTTTTAAATACAATTAGGAATTTCAAAATCTTTCCGACCCGGGGGTTTTTTTTTTCTCTACTCGTTCTTTTACTTTTTACTTTTTACTTTTCAACTTCTCCGTGTAAACGGCCTTAAGGGCGCTTTAGCCAACTAGACTTGGGAAACGCCAAAGTCGTTGTTAGACGGGGTGAGCGAGTCATGTGGTGAGTACCCGAAACGGTAAGTATGGCAAATCCTATGCGGAGACCCAAATCTTGATGTCAGTACGGGTTTTTGGAGCAAACAAATAGGCAGTTTTTTTACTTTTCCCAAAATTTTTAACAAATCGTTAAAATCAAACCTTGAAAAATAATTTTTTAAATTTTTTAACAATTTTAGTAGGCGAAGATTAAATTTCATCTAGGATAAGTTATAGTTTAACTTTAATTTATTGTTATTATCAAAACAAACTAAACGTATAGGCCTACTTTGAATGAAATTAGATAAAAATAATTTAAAGTACTTACAAATTAAATATACATATTAGGTACCTACAAGATAAGCCATGCTTGAACACTCGAAAAAATGTTGTTGATGAGAAAAATGTATAGTTAGTGATAATGAATTAAAATGCATGTTCTGACTTACGTTTAATCTGCTCTCTGAAATGCAAACCGAAAAGCGCAAAAAAGTCGTTAGGACCTACTTGTTTTAATCACTATATTGTTTAGTTTGTAGCACTCATGATTGCACGTAACCTTACTAACACAATTAAAATTGAACATCCACAAACTGTAGTATTTCAATACGTAGCCATGAGCCTACACACGTAGTATTTTACAAAACAGTCACTTAATTCACATACGTTGAAACGAAATAATTCAATATGAAACACACTCACTGTTGAACTTCTACATAATGTAGCTAGGCTTCCGACACTGTCAACCCTTGTAAGGTCAAGACAAGACTGAAACGAAGAGAAAATGAGCAAAATAAACGGTCGTCAACCCCATATTGCCAAGTGAATGTCTGTGTTTCCAGGAATCGAGCTTGTTTGAGATGAATGGCATGCACTGACCATTAACAAATGCCCCCCGTCCCATGAAACCTGCACACCACGTGCAATCCTATACCTCCAGATAGCAACCCTTCGCTAGAACAAACAAAAAAGTCCTCGGTTGATTATTTTGCGACATTTTTGCAGTTGGTCCTGGTGAAATATTGTGATCGTTGTAGGCATGGAAGTATATATACTTAGGGAATTTTTACCCGGGTATTTACCCGGGTTACCGATGCCTAGTTACGCCGGTGTTTGATATTTATATTCGTATAAATAATGTTTTTTTTTTAAGTTTAGTAGGTATACGGGCGCGTCAACTGTAAGACCAATGCGCCTCTCTAGGCTATGGTAGGTTAGGTAGGCCTAATGTAGGGGGAAGAAAAGTAATGTAACTGGGTACTCAACACATGGCTCACTCACTCGTTTAACAACGACTTTGGCGTTTCCCTAGTTAGTTGAACGAGTGAGCGTAGCGAACGTATGTGATCTCCATTCGACTTAAACGGCCCTTATGGTTTTTCTGCGTGCGTGTGTGTGTGTGTGTGTACGTTGAAAATCAGCCGAATCGCTGAACAGATTGCGCTGAAATTTTAAACGGACATACGGTACGAGTTTATTGAGAACTGCTAACAAAATCAGCAAGATTCATTGCGATTTAAACCTACAAGAAATAATAAACTGAAAAATAGACTTCCAATGTTTAGAAATTATTTTAACGACAATGTTTTGGATTTTGAAAAGATATTTTTTGTTTGTTATTCGCCTGGCCGTGAAATGCCGTGCCCATGCAAGGTCTGTCGAAAGTTGCACGTCAAGGTACCCCCAAATTCCGCTCGTAGATTGAGTAAATCTTGCAATATTTTCACGTATTTCGTACTGGCTATGTTTACCATAGTAGGCTCTATTGCCACAGATGATGGACTTCACTGCGTTATATGCATTTCAAAACAGGTTTAATTATTTTTGAAATACAATCTAAAAATTACAAAATCTTTCCCGACCAGGGGATTGAACCCACTTCTTTCACATTTCGGATACAAGGGCGCCTTAGCGGCTTAGCCAACTAGACTAGGAAAACGCCAAAGTCGTAGTTAGACGAGTGAGCGAGTCATGTGGTGAGTACCCGGGAACATTTGCATTTAAGTTTGATAATTATATTCGTATAAATAATAGTTTTTTAAAGTTTAGTTGGCATACGGGGACGGGCGCGTCAACTGTAAGGTCATAATGCGCCTCTCTAGCCTATGATAGGCTAGGTAGGCCTAAGGTAGGGGGAAGAAAAGTAATGTAACCGGGTGCAATGTTTTAGAATTTGAAAATATATTTTTGTTTGTTATTCGCCTGGCCGTGAAATGCCGTGCCCATGCAAGGTCTGTCGAATGTTGCACGTCAAGGTACCCCCAAATTCCACTCGTAGATTGAGTAAACCTTGCAATATTTTCACGTATTTCGTACTGGCTATGTTTACCATAGTAGGCCCTATTGCCACAGATGATGGACTACACTGCGTTATATGCATTTCAAAACATATTTAATTGTTTTTGAAATACAATCTAGAAATTACAAAATCTTTCCCGACCAGGGAATTGAACCCACTTCTTTCACATTTTGGCTACAAGGGCGCCTTAGCCAACTAGACTAGGGAAACGCCAAAGTCGTAGTTAGACGAGTGAGCGAGTCATGTGGTGCGTACCCGGGAACATTTGCATTTAAGTTTGATAATTATATTCGTATAAATAATAGTTTTTTAAAGTTTAGTTGGCATACGGGTGTCACATGCTTGTATTAGGCGCGCACGGGCACGCTAATACGGTCGTCTGCCACTAGAGCGGCGCATCACGTGACGTTTTAGGCCTGGTCAGTATGGCCGACAACTTCGTGATTGTGTTCAAGTAATTACTGTCACTACTGTTTGTATCTTCATGTGCACTTATCAATAAAGCTGATTATAAAAACCTAAGCATTGTTGCACATTCATAATGGTGTCAGTACTTCAAGGACCTATGCGCTAGGCCCATAATCATGACAGGTAGTTATAAACAACCTGAGGCTTTCTCGCCGGGCGAGAATCCCGCAGAAAATTGGCTTCGGTGGCGTCAGCGGTATGAAATATATTATGATGTCGCCGATATTGACACAAAGCCGCCCAAGAAACAGATTTCGGATTTGCTCCATTGTTTGGGAGATGAAGGGCTTGCCGTATATAATACACTAAATCTACCAGAGGATACATCCAGACTTTCCAAGGTAATTTTAGACGCCTTTTCTACATATAACATACCCTTCAAAAACACCACGTATATTAGATGGTTGTTTTTTTCTGAGCAGCAACAAGAGAACCAGACCGTTGACCAATATGTTCTCATGCTGCGTAATAAAATAAAAGACTGTGAATTCGGAGAACTAACAGATTCTCTTCTTAAGGATAGGCTCATAGGGGGCATTCTAGATGTAGGCATGAGGGAACGACTGCTAAAAGAACATAACATGTCATTAGATAAGGCGATAAATTTACTTAGAGCCAACGAAAATTCTAAGAAACAGGTCAAAATCATGTCTGGAACAGAAAGTTGCAGGCCTTCAGTTATGGCCGTACAAAAACCCTCTCATTCATCAAAGCCTAGCCCTAGACCTAGGCCTAGATTTAAGCAGAATGAACAAGCTCAACAGGATAACAATAAAACAGATGGTCAGCTGCAAAACAGAGCTTGTTCACGTTGTGGATATAGTCACAAGTATCGCGAGTGTCCAGCCTATGGACGCACATGTAACAAATGTGGTAGGTCAAACCACTTTGCAAATGTATGCAATGCTACAAACAAGCAACTTCACTCTGTAGAAGCTAACAAAACAGAAGCAGAATCTGACGAGGATTTTTTAGTAGAAAGCCTAGGCTTGTTAGTAGATTCATTGCAATCTAACGAGACTGAATGGATCGAGAATATTGTGATCAACGGCACTAAAGTAGCTTTTAAATTAGATACAGGATCACAAGTGAATGTAATTTCACAAGACATTTATAACACACTAAGTAGAAAGCCCAGATTGCTAGAAACTAAGGCTAAGATAACTGCATAAACCAAGTATCTAAAACATACGAGTTCTACATAACCGGACCTACTTACCCGCCTTTTCTTGGAAAGCGAGCCTGTGAAGAATTAGGTTTACTCCAAAGATTAAATGCAACAAATATTAGTACACCTACAACAGAATCATCTGCAGCCAACATCATTTCAGAATATGATGATGTTTTTAAAGGAATAGGCAAACTGTCAAAAGAACATAACATACAACTAGACAAAAATGCACAGCCACAGGTTTATGCAGCAAGGAAAATTCCAATATCTCTTAAGTCAAAACTTAAAAATGCGCTAGATAAAATGGTAAAAAGCAATATTATTGTAAAAGAAAATGAACCGACTGATTGGGTTCATCCAGTAGTTATTGTCTCCAAACCAAATGGATCCATAAGAGTTTGCATGGACCCCAGACCTCTTAACAAATTCATAAAGAGGGAACATTTTCAACTACCCACTTCGGAAACTATATTCTCCGAATTTGAAGGGCTAAAGTTTTTACAGTACTGGACGTTTCTTCAGCCTTTTGGCGACTTCCTCTGTCAGAGTACAGTTCTCAATTGTGTACTATTGCCACACCATTTGGCCGTTATAGATTCCTCAGGCTCCCATTCGGCATCAATAGTGCCACAGAGGTACTACAAAAGGAAATAAATGATTTAATCCAAGGTATAGATGGAGTATATTGTTACATCGACGACATTGTGGTAACTGGTAAAGATCCCGAGGAGCATGACAAAAGACTCAAGCTTGTTCTTGATCGAGCCAGTAAATTAAACTTTCGCTTCAGTAGAGAAAAACTTCAGCTAGCAGTCAGTACAATTGACTTTTTAGGTCACGATGTATCCTCAGATGGCATTGCTATTCATAACGCCAAGGTTGAAGCAATAACTTCAATGAAACAACCCGAGACTAAGTTAGAATTACAGCGATTTCTCGGAATGGTAAACTTCCTCGGAAAGTTTATCCCTAATCTTTCTGAAGAAACACATCACCTGCGACAGTTACTACATAAAGACAAAGAATGGTTGTGGGACTCCAAGCCTTCAGAAAGTTTTAACCGCCTTAAGACCCTGATAAGCACTGCACCAGTGCTGGCATTTTTTGATAAAAACAAACCTATAGTGTTGTCTGTAGACGCAAGCCAATATGGGCTTGGGGCCGTGCTCCTGCAAGACAAAAGACCAATTGCATATGGTTCAGTAACCTTAACGTCAACCCAACAACAAATGGCCCAGATCGAAAAAGAAATGCTTGCAATAGTATATGGATGTGAACACTTTCATTTTTACCTTTACGGAATGCCGTTCACAGTTGAAACTGATCACAAGCCTCTTTTAGGCAAAGTAAAGAAACCATTGGAAGCGCTATCACCTAGACTTCAAAGACTGCTAATTCGTTTCATGAGATACTCTCCAGAAATGATACATGTGCCTGGAAAGGAACTTTACGCAGCCGACACCTTGTCACGAGCTCCTTCACAAAATTCGGTAAACTCGGACTACCTTCAAGGGGAAGGAAATGCAATCCACTGCATTGTTAGCATGTCAAAACCTAAAACTGATAAACTCAAGCTAGCATCCCAAGACGATGAAGAATTACAAAAGGTGAAATGCTATATCAGAGAGGGCTGGCCTCCAACAGGAAATCTCTCTCTATCTCACGGGCACAAGAAAACCCCTACTGGCAGCATAAAGAGGAAATTCATGAAAAAGATGGCCTGTTCTTCAAAGGAAACCGACTTATTATCCCAAAGTCACAACGACAAGAAACCTTAACAGCAATCCACATTGCCCATCAAGGGGTAGGATCCTGCCAAGCAAAAGCACAGGAAGCAATCTATTGGCCAGGCATGAATGCCGATATAAAAACCATGATTTTAGCATGTCCAACGTGTCAAAGTTACTCAAGAGCAAATACAAGAGAACCTCTGTTGCCTCACGACATTCCTAAACTCCCCTGGGACAAGATCGGAGTGGATTTCCTGAAAGCGGAAAACAAGACGTACATGCTCGTGACTGACTATCACTCAAAATTTGTCGAAGTACGAGAAATGACAACAACAACATCACAAGTGGTTATACAAACCTGAAACAAATTTTTAGAACTCATGGAATCCCCTCTACAATGATGTCAGACAATGGACCACCATTTGACTCTCATTTGCTGTCAAATTTTTGTGAAAAATGGGACATTAACCACATAACATCTAGTCCGCTATACCCCAAAAGTAATGGCATGGTAGAGAGATCCGTCGGTACAATAAAAGGTTTAATCATCAAGGCCGTAAGATCAGGACGAGACCCGGACATGGCAATAATGATATACAACTCCACACCGAAGCAGAATCTACCATCCCCTGCGCAGATGTTAATGGGTAGGCGGTTGAGAACATTCGTTCCCGTTTCAAACAAATTGCGCAAACCATTATTCCCAACAACTATTGCTTGTAAAACAATGGAAAATATACAAGAAAAGCAGAAAATCATTCATGATCAACATTCTAAACCACTCTCTCCATTATTACCTGAACAACCAGTCCTAGTGGAGAAATCTAAACGATCATGGGTCCCTGGAACTGTTATTGAACTTGATACCACCCCACGATCCTACAAAATCCTAACTTCAGAAGGTTCAACGGTACGACGCAATCGGTCCCACTTACGACCAATACCTATCATTCAACCTTCCTCACCAGTAATTCCCAAAAGCATAACAGATGCAACCCCAACTAAAAAAATCCTCCCTACACCTCGTCACTCACCCCAACCAGAGAGGTACCAACAAGTCCTGGTACAACCAGACTATGAACGGCCCCGCCTACCAGACGGCACCGAGTCCAATTCGGCCATGGATCCGAATACAGATGGCAGAGCGACTCCGCCATCTTCCCCAGCCAAGGCGGTCCGGATCACCCGGGGAGGGAGAATAATAATTCTACCCTCACGATACAACATCATAATTCATTTAAATCATACCATGTTGTACTATGTTTAACAAACAATTTGATTAGAGCCTTCAGCTCACATATATTTTACTTAAATAAATGTAATCTAGTAAAATTAAAAAAAAAAAAAAAAAAAAATATAAAAAAAAAAGGGGGGCATGTCACATGCTTGTATTAGGCGCGCACGGGCACGCTAATACGGTCGTCTGCCACTAGAGCGGCGCATCACGTGACGTTTTAGGCCTGGTCAGTATGGCCGACAACTTCGTGATTGTGTTCAAGTAATTACTGTCACTACTGTTTGTATCTTCATGTGCACTTATCAATAAAGCTGATTATAAAAACCTAAGCATTGTTGCACATTCATAAACGGGGAAGGGCGCGTCAACTGTAAGGTCATAATGCGCCTCTCTAGCCTATGATAGTTTAGGTAGGCCTAAGGTATGGGGAAGAAAAGTAATGTAATCGGGTACTCAACACATGGCTCACTCACTCGTTTAACAACGACTTTGGCGTTTCCCTAGTTAATCGAAGGTAAGGCGTCTACGTGGTCCGATCAGCAAGAAGAATGGTCAGCTGCTCACACCGGCCGCGCTCCCCAAAGAAGCCTCTAGCCCGCTACCACGATGTGTCGACTCTCCGTGGGTGAGTTGACTGTTGTTCTCTGGAGCCCTTGTTCCTGATTGGTGATGAATCTCCTCCCTTCCTCGTGACTAAACTGGAGCTCCCGATTCGTAATTGTCTGGTATAACAAAAGTCCGCTTCAGCGCGAGGAATGTGGTACGTTACAGTTAGGCATACCCTTGTCACTAAAGAGTTACATTTACGTGACTTATTACTGTTTGTACAGGGCCAACACACGGTTTTATCTCTGGCTTCTCATGCTTAAGAATGTATTGTTGTCTGATCTTTATTTTTAGCTTGACAGCTATTTTACATCCTACTTACATTTATTTTCTATTTATTTTCTATTTATTTTAAAGACTAAAAAAGCTTAAAACTATCTTAACAAAAGAAATAAAGGAGATATGACAAGATATTTGACCGATTACACTGGAACACTTGTTACTGACCCAAACAAAGTGAAAAACGTGCATAACCGGTCATGCAACAATTATACAATAATATATATGATAAGTAATTGTATATTACTTTATTATTTTCTGTTCGCGTCATCCCTAATCCATGTAATTTGGGTGCTTGTGTTGTATTCAAATTTTTATTTATTTATTTATGTTACGTCTATTTTATCCTATTCAGTTATAAAACTGATTTACAAAGGAGGACAATTAAATAAATCTTGTTATTAAAATGCCGACACAAACAAGAACTAAAGTTATGTAAAGTTTTAAATAGTCATATTACAAAAGCAATGCATAATTTAGATAATAATTTTGAAAGTGAAAATTATTGTCTTCAAAAGACAGAAAAGTGTTACAAGTGAATTTTAAATATATTATTATCTCTTTGAAAATGTTTTTGATACAAGAAAAGTACAGAGAAAGTGGAGAGTCCAATATGTAATGTAAAAAGTTCTTATTTAATTTCAAGTTCAACTGGCTAGCACTGAGTCCGTCAACAAATGACCCCATGTCCGGATGCCTGGGA
>JAMZAV010016460.1:0-10889 GCA_024449915.1 Sweltsa coloradensis | reverse complement strand
AAGGTTTTATATTTATGCAATTTTTTTTGGATTTGGATATTTTTTTTTATCGTTTTTTATTTTTATGCAACTTGGCTTAAAAAAATGTTTTAAATAAATAAATAAATGTTTTTTTAAAAATATTTGAAAATTTAATAACTATTAAAGTACCCTTTTTAAAAAGGGTTTTAGGCCCCAAACCCATTAAATCACCCAAAGGGAGCCCATAGGGGCCGGTTCAAGGATGCAATGTCAACCGTTTGGAAGATATAAAGGGGGCCAGCCATTCAAGATCCAGTAAACCCCACCGACCACGGAGAAACAAGGGTGCTAAGGGGGTCAGGTAATAATTTTGTAAGACAATTACAGGTAATAAAAAAGTTTATGAGTTTTGGGGAAGAAATGCTTTTCGTAAAACCTTTCCGGCGACGGGGAAAAACCAGGGCGCTTTAAACCCGGGGAAAATTTATTTTACGCCTCCCCTTAAGTAAAAAAATTTAAATTGTTTGGTGTTCGTTTTTTTAGAAAAAAAGATATTAAATGTGGGATAATATTAATGTTTGTGTCCCTGGAAAAAAGAAATTTTTGCACCACCCAAGATATTATTATTTTTAAAATTTAATCCATTTTTTAATATTGTATTTTTTAACGGAACTTTAATCTATAAACTTAGCCAGCTTTTTTAAAGTTATTTATTATATACCCCAAATATGAGACACCCGCTAAATTTCGGGCCCCCTATAATTGTGATGTTTTGCACTTTGGGTCTGAAAAAAAAGGGAAACTGTTTTGGGGATTTTGTTTTTTAACATTTTGGGGGACATTAGCGTCATGAGAAAAAGTATAAAGTAATCTAAGTTTTTTTTCCCAAAAAAAAAAAAAAAAAAAAAAGCAAGTACCCAAAACATCCCCGCGCCGTAAGATCGCGGGGTTTGGGAAGGGTTGGGGGCCCCGAGGTTGGGCAGCTGTTTCCCGGGGCTGGCTTTCCAATGATTTTTTCCCTAATCCGAAAAAGGCATTTTTTTAACCAGTTCGGGACTTTATGTGGATTTTTACTTTTTTGGATTTAAAAGGGTGCTTTCAACCTTTTTGGCACAAGGTGGGGCCGGGAAAAAGTCTCGAGCTGGTCAGAACCAGCGACGGGTAGGGGCAGGAAACGGGGGTTCTCATGTCGTTTTCGTCATCGTTCAAGTGTTTATATTTCGCCCGTCGTCGGGAGGTTGCAAAAACCCAAAATTAAAATTATAAAGACAATCCGTCCCCCTGAGGGCAAGAAAACCCCCAACCGGGGGAGAGAGAAGGGCCAGCCCAGGGGTAGGAAAGGGAGCCGGTCTGTTTCGGCATGGCCGGGGATTGGGTTTTTAGTGCGGGGGTTTAGGGGGGGGGGGGTGGGTGGGGACCCGGGGGGCGGACCGAGGGGGGAGGGGGGCCCGGGGGGGGCCCCACGGGGGGGGGGCCCTACCCGGGGCCGGGGGGTTTTTAAAAAACCCCCCAAAAAAAAAAAATTTTTTTTTTTGTGGGTTCCCTTTCCCTTTCCCCTTTGGGGGGGGAAAAGTGGGACACAAAGAACCCCCAAAAAAATTAAAAGGGAAAAAAAATAAAATTTTTTGCCATTCTCGGCTCAGGGGAGGCTTTGGAAAAACACAAAAAAACGCAATTTCCGGGGTTTTTTTAAAACCCAAAATAATTTATTTTGCCTTTTTAACCCAAACCTCAAATAAAACAAGGGTGGTCCCAGCAAAACAAAAAAAATTTTTTGGGGAACCCCCTTTTTCCTCTTTTCCCCCCATTCCTTTCCCCTTCCCTTTTTTCCCCTTTTTTTTCATGATTGCCCTCTCGTCACCGTTTTCCCTTTTTAAAGTTTCCCCTTTCGTTGCCCTGAATTTTGTTTTAAATAAAACCCCACCAAAATTGGAAACCTATCCCGGGGAAAGTTTAGTTTTTTCTACCAAAAACCCATACCCTTTTTCCGCCCTACGTTGCCCCTTTGGGGCCCGTAATCCCGGAACCCCAAAAGGATACTATAACTTCTTTATATAAAGGAAAAAAAAGGAGATGTTTTATTATATTTATGTCATTTTGGGGTACACGTTTTGTTATTTAAAAAATGTTAAGTTTTAGGTATTGGGACCAATTTTCAAGTGTATGCCGGATAAATGGTACAATACCCGTAAGGCAAAAATTTTCTTTAATTTTAAAACCAAATCAAACAAAATGAGCCCAATTTTTAAATTATTACTGAAAACAAAATCCCAAACTAGAGGCCTAAAAAGGGAAACCCGAATTGGGATGTAATATTTTAAACCCCCAATAAAACCCAACACCCTTTAATGAATAAAATTATTAATTTCCCGGGTTTAAAAATAAAACAAACATCGCAACCCGGGAGATGCAAAATTTTAATTTAAAAAGCCCTCAACATAAAAATTTTAAAAAGGGAAAATTTGGTTATATATATGGGTTCCCCGAATTTAAAAAAACAACTTTTAGAAGGGTTTTTTTTATTTTAAAATTACCTTACGGAGCCCCAAACGCGTACCACCCTTAATTGTATATGTAGAAATTATTAGCCTTTTTGGGTGCTTACAAAATTTTTTTGTAATGGGAGTTTAATTAAAAAAATTTTTGCAACAACCCCTAGAGTACAAAAATAGGTTTTTTTTTTTACAAAATGAGAAGAAAAGAAAAGAAGATTTTCTCATGAAGGAAATTTTAATTTTTGGGTTTCAAAAAATACCAATAGATTTAGTTTCCGTTATGTTTAGAGTATCATCCAGATCGCATGGGCAGCCCTAATTTAAATTTTTGCAGATTGCACCCCCCCCGACTTATAAACAAGAGGAACAAAATTCGAACATGCACTAAAAAACAGAACTCGCGTGGAATAGTATTATTTACTGCACTCACATTAAAAATATACTGTGCACCATTAGTGTAATAATATACTGAACATAACACGTCCAAAATAGTTGAAAGGCGATACAGATAGGCCATAGAGCAAGCGCACAATTACTACAATTCAGTCAAGTCGATTTGCTGTTGTATGTCTAGGTGATTATGTCAACTTACCCCCAACCTTCGTCCATGGCGCAACGGTTAAAGGCTTGGCTTACGGATGGAGAGTCCCTGCTGGGATCGATTTCGAGACACGTAACTTGAAACTTTAAAATTACTTGCAATTAATAATCCACCTACAGGCTATTGACTGGTGTCAGAAATTATTACGAATACCAATATTGAACCGATATTATATCAATCAAACTTTTTTGTTTTGTTTTTTAGTTTACATATTTTGCTCCTAGATAGCGCTACGGCTAATACGTTGCCGAAAGAGTGCCGTTCTAGTGACTAGATTGGGACTTGCATGTGCCACTTGACTGCCGATCGGGGTAGCATTTTCGATAACGGTTTGTTGCCATGACCCGCTACCGAATTGGCAACATCAAGTGGGACACTTTTTTACCGTTCTGGTGACGTGCTGTATTACCGGAACGGCATGTTGTGAACGATGTAGATTTTTCCAGTGAAATTGGTAAGTTTAAAGATTTAAATAGAAAGAAGCAGATGATCTCCCGCATATATAGGTAACTAATGAAGAAGTCATTTCAGCAATTAAACGCCTTAAAATTAAAAGCTCGACAACAACTTCAAGAGATTCCATGCATAGTATTCAAGAAATGCGCATCAATAGTCGGAATTATTGGCGTATCTTACTTTCCCATTTCTTTCTTGTAGGTGATTTCCCAACACAGCTGAAATTGGCAAGGGTAACACCTATTTATAAGGGTAAAGGTAAAAAGAGTGATAGGATTTTTCTTATCGACCTATATCAACTCTTCCAATTGTAGGGAAAATTATTGAAATTTTTTTGCACATGAGGTTATTACATGAAGTGGATGCATCTGAAAGGTTAAAGTGAAAACCAACATGGTTTTAGGAAAGGTAGATCAACGAAAAGTGCCCTTCTAGCATTTACAGATTTATCTAATAAAGGGATTGACAAGCGGAATGGTAAGGTTGGAGTGTTTTTGTTGATCTTAGGAAAGCATTTGATTCAGTACCTTTTTTAACCTCTTTTAATAAAACTAAAAACCAGGTATAACATAAGTCTTATTGTTATCAATATTGGGCGGATTACTTTTTAAAAAGAAAAATGTTTATCAATCTTGCAAAATATAGTTCAAAAGTATTCAATATATTTTGCGGAAGTCCCACAAGGATCAATATTAGGACCCCTTTTAATTATTCTTTTACATAGATGATATATCTACTATTATGGGAGGAATCAATTATTTTTTTATATGCTGATGACTTAATCTTTTTATTTAGAAGGTGGGAAGTTGAAGAGATCGTAAGAAGTTTTTCAAGAGGTTTTAAAGAGGATACATGATTGGTTTAAAATTCAGGAACTTGATATTAATTATAGTAAAACAAATTTATGATTCTTCATAAGGCTAATGATAGAAGCATGAATGTATTCATTTGACGTTTGAATTGTAATGGTAAGCTTATTTCAAAGAGTGTATGAATTTAAATATCTTAATTGGAGTTTTCTTAGATTGTAATTTAAGTTTTAAGAAACATTATGAATATGTATGTATTAAAGTATCATCAGCAATAGGAATTATAAGTAGAATGAAGAGGTTTGTTACAGAGAGAATGTTGAGTTTACTTGTAGATTCCCTTATATTCACTCTTTTATGATTATTGTTTAGTGGTTTGGGCATTTAAAAACCTTTTCTACCGAATATTTGTACTTCAGAAGAGAATTGACCATCTGTTAGATTCAATTCCTATGAGCCAAGATTTTACAATCTGATTGCTTCACGATTGAGGAAAAAAGGGAAATATAGCGTACTGGTAAATACATACAAAATATTGAAAGGTATTTTTCAGGTATTTTACCCAATATTTTTCAAATTTGTGATCGTGATAGAAATTTTTATTTTAATAAAACCTTTGAAAGTTCCTAAATTAATTTCTGAATCATTAAGAAAGTCATCCTTGTACAGAGGAGTATCCTTTTGGGAAATTTAATTTTTTTTATGATATTAGATGCCAGTTTACTGAGCTAGGAATAGTACAATATAAAAGTAAAATTGAAAGCAATGATAATGAATCGAAGAAAAAAAGAAGAATTGATTTTTAATATTTATTTGTGGGGCATTGTCTTTTGTGTTTATGTAATGGTTAATTTATCTTCATATGTTCTTTTTATGATTTTGGGTTTTTCTTTTTGTTTGTTCATTATTGCTTTGATTTTGATGTATTTAGTGTATTTTCAATTGATATTTTTTCTGCCTAGATTGTCTGGTTGCCGCCCAAATGGTGGGAAATTGCAACTTGAGTTAGGTGTCCTGTATCATTGCTATGATCAGTTTTTGACTTTAACAATTTTAAATAATTATATATCTGATAAATTTTTATATTCGAGGTCAAGATCTTTTGCACTAAATGTTATCAAGATTTTTAACACAAGAATGATGGTTGAACACAAGAATGAAAATTCGCGGTTCGGTGGTTTCTTCCGCGAAAGATTTATTATCCCTGATTTGCTGTCCTGATTTTTTGGCAAACCTCATATTCGTTTGAGTGGGACGTCTAATAAATCAGTTTTTATCTTTTCGTTTTTCTTTTTAATGTTTTTTTTTTCTTCTTTTTTCTTTTCTTTCTTTCTTTTTTTCCTTTCCTTTTTTTTTTTTCTTTTTTTTTTTTTTTTCTTTCTTTTTCATTCCCACCCCCTTTTTTATATATTCGATTCATTCATAAATTGGCATTTAAATTCATAAATTCATAGGCCCCAAACTTTTTAATACCCAAACCCAATTGAAATAAGGAGCCAGATACAAAAAAACAAAATTAAATTCAAAAGGCAAATAAAAAAAATGGATTATGGGAAAAAGACAGAGAATTCTCGTCGAACCTTGTGAATAATGTACTTCTTACTGGTTTCTCACTTACGCATCTAGTTATTCTTCTCATATTCATGTGTATACCTTACCTAGCTATACTAGGCCCTAAACGCCTATTTACAATTTGTAGTTAACTTAGATTTTTAATTGGATTCCTTTCCAATATAACGATCACCAACACTATATCAAATACATCTATTGATTGTATGTATACAATGAAATGAATTACAGGTGATTTTGACTTGTATGTAAATTTTCATTAGGAACTAGGCTAGTATCTAGAGTATCGTACAAAATATTCCAATTGTAAACTTATTATTGATATTAATTGACACAATTGATACTATGTCCATTACAATTCTAATTAGCTTAGATCTTAATCTTAGTTTTTAGATTTTTAGATTTCTTTACAACTTTAGGTATACCAATTTTCTGCAATGAGAATGTCTACTAAATACTAAATGTCATCTCCTACTGTTTGGGTACGTACACAACTGGAATGTATTATTTATGATTATAAACTTGTAGTAACTTTAAAACTTTATATCTAGAGCTAACATCTAGATTACGAAATATCTAACTTGTAACGTTACCGATTAGTTTCCTGTATTGTTAAATAGCATAATGACTATAAGCCGCCATCTTAAATGTTTCAAAGAAACTTCACAATAGAATACACCCACACACAGGGGCTTCGGCTCTAGGTGGGTCTTCTTCTTGCACCTATAAAACCGGCTATATTACTTGGGGTTATGTATACGTATACTGAAGAAGAAGAATAAAGTCTTATCTTATCTTATCTTATCTTAATATCCTTTTTATTTGTTATCAAATTTGTTGAGTATTTTTGCATTGTTGTAATATTACTATTTCAAAAAATTTTACTAAAATGTAGTTCATTGTTGTGTCTGCATCTATGTAATTAGATTTATTTAGTTGTCCTCCTTTGTAAATCCGTTTTTATAACTGAATAGGATAGACTTTAAATAAATAAATAAATAAATAAATAAATAAATAAAAAAAAGAAAGAAAGAAAAACTGGATGCCATTTCCGGGGGCCGAAGTGTCGATTTGTGTTTTGCTGGAACGTTGTGTCATGTGCTTTCATTATGTCAAAGAGTACATCTACTACGTGCTGTTTTGCCACATAACCTTCTTGGATGAAAGTTTTCAAACGCACGAGGTGGTCGATTGAACTCCGTCGCTGTCGAAATCCACACTGAACATTAGTAAGCAAGCCACGAGATTCCAATAGCCACATCAGGCTCTTGTTGACATCTTCTCAAACAATTTTGCAGAAGCAGCTAGTTAGAGATATGGGTCGATAAGAGCCGGGTAAAAGGTTTTGTCTTTACCTGGTTTCAATAGCGGAATTAAAATAGCCCCACGCCAGGCAATCCGTTTCCCACAACCATAACGAATTGAAGAAGAGTAGAATAATCTCAAGAGATTGGTCAGTCCCGGTGGATGAACATTTTATTGTGGAGGGTTGTCTTCGCCCCCGGCCGTTTTCCTTGTGTCGTTGGTCTTGTGGTAAGCGTATCTGCTTCCAATGCAGAAGGTCCAGGGTTCGATTCCCGCTAAAGTCAGAAGTTTTTTAACTTCTGATTGGACTTAGGTCTATTAGTTCTTTGTCTTAGGAGTTGTAAAAAGGTGACTTTGGAGCCGTCCTAGCAACGAAATACAAAATAAATTTCAGAGTTGTTCTGGGTTTGGGCCTTGTATTCTTGCGTTGATTTGCGGGTGTTCGCACTGTCCATACCACTGATTGCTTTATTTATTCCTATTAAAAATATCGATCTTTGGTTGGTTAACGCTCACTCGACGATTGCGTCGGGGCCTGCAGGGTTGGCTTGGTCGCGAAGTCCCCCACTGAAAATCATGTTATATGACTGAGTGGGTAGACTCTTAATAAATTTATTTATTTATAAGGAGTTGATGGCAGTGCGCAAAATATCCATAAACGAAAAAGGCCGATTGTAACATTCAGTATTGTCGGAAGCAAATGTAAGCCGTTAATGTTGTTTTCTTCTTTTCCGTTGGAGAAAGACTGCATCATAGCGAGCGTTGCTGCTCACCCAAGCAAAGTGACTAGCAATCACCGACACTACGTTATGCGGTTGAATAAACAAGCGCACCATTGTTCAGGATGGCCGGAATAGAAGACATTGGGCGTCCGCAAATAGACTAAATCTTCTTCCATACTGTGCTGGAATTTGTATGGTGGGTAAATGTGGAGACGTAGTCCCTATAAGACGATTCTTCTTACACTGTTTAATGATATATCAGGCCTTGGCCTTCAGGCGTTTAAAGGCTATTAAGTTCTCAGAAGGGTATGTATTGAATTGTCTGTAAGCTTTTTTTCGAGCTTTTATTGCGTCTGCACATTCTTCGTTCCACCATGGAACAGGTTGGTGACACTGTTCACCGGCAGTCAACGGTATGGCAACGGATGCTGCATCTAGTAACATTGGCAAACTTCAGCCAGAAGTTCGTTGGAATCACGAAAACGAGTGAAGTCTACTTTTTGTAATGCAGACTCACTCAGGTCTTGATATTTTCCCCAATCAGCTTGATGTAATTTCCATCGATGTTCTGGGCGGAACACTGGTCGGTTGTTTGCGAAATGTATCTCAAGTGGAAAGTGGTCACTACCATGAAGATCATCCAACGTAATTAACTCCAAGTCCAGGGATAGGATGGGTGTGCACATCACAAGAACTATTGCCGATAAGGTTCCAGTGTAAGAAGTGAAATGTGTCAACTGGTCCAAATTTAAGAAGGAAACGTTTGCGTTCTGCACGAATTTGATTGGATATTGCTTTACGTCTCATATTTATGCAACTTGGCTAATCGAGACGAAGGGAGGGACGTAAGGGATGACGCGGGGGACAAGGGGTGGACAAGCCTGTGCTGGTCAGAACCAGCCACAAGCATATGGGGAGGACAGGGGTTCCCCCACATCGTGGTCGTCTCCGTCTGTGTCATCATCCGTCCTTGTTGTCTTTGTCGTCGTCGTCGGGGAGGTAGTCAAAGGGAAGGGGTTCCCCGACGACGACCCAGAGCTCGCCATTAGTTTCAGGGAGTGAAACTCCCCTATTGACGGGCCAAACCGCGAGAAGGTGTCGAGTTGGAATTCGAAGGCCCCGTTCTGCACGAAATCTGCCACGAAATCTGCCACAACATTGCATCTACGGTCTGATGTCGTTGAGCCCCAGTCTACATGGTGAGCATTAAAATCGCCAGCCAATATTTACGGTCTCGGCAGTTGAGCAATAACTGAATTGAATATTGCTTTACGTCTCATATTTATGCAACTTGGCTAATCGAGACGAAGGGATGGACGTAAGGGATGACGCGGGGGGACAAGGGGTGGACAGGCCTGTGCTGGTCAGAACCAGCCACAAGCATATGGGGAGGGCAGGGGTTCCCCCACGTAGTGGTCGTCTCCGTCTGTGTCATCATCTGTCCGTGTTGTCTTTGTCGTCGCCGTCGGGGAGGTAGTCAAAGGGAAGGGGTTCCCCAACGACGACCCAGAGCTCGCCATTAGTTTCAGGGAGTGAAACCCCCCTATTTACGGGCCAACCGCGAGAAGGTGTCGAGTTGGGAATTTGAAGGCGCTTCCAAAATCACCTCTAGTAAAGTTGAAAGATGGCGGTATGTATATAGAGCAAAAAGTGATAGGATTTGTCAAAATGTGCTGTAACTGCAATAACTTAAAGACGAGAATTTATATTAAATGAGTGGCATGCACAGAGTCATGTCCATAATGGCAAACCCCCGGTAACATCACCCGTTGTGCATCCAATTGAAGTATTAACTGAGACAGCACATTTTGGTTTATAGTTTCACAGGGGCTACAAGGATAACCTTGAAATACGATTTCTTTGCGAAGATACAATCGTCAATTTATATAGAGACCCTCATTAATGGTCCCAGTTCTGTAATACAAGTTTTCAATCAAGCATAGCGACAACATGAGAAACTAGGGCGTTTCAATCGGTTAGAAACACATTGCGCCGTCTGTGTATTGAAAGTTGATGAAATTAGTTAATGGTGTATTTGATGAATATATTGTTATAAGTGTATATATAAGAAAATTTAAAATGATGACGATGATGGGTAATACGAAACAAGTCATTTATTTGAATCGAAATCAATAAAAAAAGGGAAAATTGTGAATGATATGATTTAAATCTTCTTAAATTAATTACTTTGAATGAGTAATTTTAAATTTATTGATTGGATATTTTTCTTTACGTCTCATATTTATGCAATTTGGCTAATCGAGACGAATGGAGGGGGCGTAAGGGATGACGCGGGGGGACAATGCAGAGATTCATGAAATACAGGATGGAGTTTTCCAATGATCCAGAAAAAAATAAAGTGCATGTGGAAGTCGTACTTTCAGAACCTCCTGAATGTTACACATCAGAAAGGTGTACAAGACGAGAACAACAAGCTAACTAATGAAGGGGGGGAGAACAGTGAGATAACCAATGAATGGGAGGACGGCACTGTAACGAAGGAGGAAGTACTTTTTCAGCAATTAAAGGAATGAAAAAAGAAAAGGCCCCAGGACCTGACGAGTTTTCTGTTGAAATGATTAGGCAGGGGACCAACTGGGGTAATGGAGTAAGGTTGGAAGGGGGCTTGGAAAAATAAGTCCAATGATTGGGTTAGAGGGTAATATGCCAATTTAAAGGGGTCGGAAGAAAGCATAACTACAGAGGAATCACTTACAATGTCAAGGGGCAAAATATATGAGAGGGTAATGGATGAAGAGTCGTCAAATAGTTTAACCAAGCTTAGGTAGAAGTTGGATTCAGAAGGGAAGGGCCCATCGACTTAATATTTCTTGCGGGAAAATGGAAAGAAGTGGAGAGGGTAAAAGTATGTATATGGTTTCCTGATAATCCTGTGATCCTCTGTGGATCCTACGGGTGTAAATTTTAGAAGGATTCTGGGGAAATGTTATTTAAAATTTCCCTTTTTTTT
>JAMZAV010016459.1:0-10779 GCA_024449915.1 Sweltsa coloradensis | reverse complement strand
TACTCTGTGAAATTCATCCCAAAGGGGGAAACCCATTTGGAGTACCGGCGATAAAGTGGCATACTGACAACGATGTGAGAAACTAGGGCCCTCAACCGGTCAGGTCAGATAGCGTCGGCTGTGATATTGAAAGTTAATGAATGAGTTTATGGTGTGTTTGATGATTAAGTTGTTTACAAGTGTATGCATTATAAGAAAAGAAAATAATGGTATGATGGTAATAGCAAAACAATTATTATTTATTTGAATGGAAAAAGATTAATAAAGGAAATGTGTGTGAAATTTTTGATAGTTTGTCGCCGTTATCATATGATAGGTTTGTTCGTTTATTAGATTTAAGGGCGCGTCAACCGTGAGGTCATATTGCGCCTCCTGTGTTAATGAATTCGTTTATTAGGAGCTCTTCATTGGGGGAGAATAGCGATCAAATTGCGTGCGTAAGGCGTCATATTGTATACATTCTGCTATAGTACATTTACTTGCGAGTTGGACACATTGTTCTCTTCGAGAGCGAAGTTCTTTTTTATGTCAGCTTTTTGGTTTATTTGGATTAAGGACGCGTCAACCGTTAGGTCATAATGCACCACTCTAGCCTAAGGGGGTTGGGGGAGGAGGGGCCCATGCTGGTCAGAACCAGCCACGGGTAAGGGGAGGAAGGGGGGTTTCTCTCGTTTCTATACAATTTTAGATTCCAAGGACCATCACGTCCGATGAATGAGAATAGTATTAGACTAGTATGTCATAAAAATATTTCAATAATAAAGTAATACATAATTTTGTCCAATAAAATCATTAACTCTTGAAATCATTATAAAAATAAAAAGCTATTGAAAAAAGGTGATTTTTAGTACGTTTCATCCACTTTGAATGAAAAAAAATCGTGGAAAAAAATCAGGACTTGTTTGGCGATATGAAAGCTGTTAAATGTAAAAGCTTATATTTTTTTTTCTTTTAATTTGTTTAGTTTATTTGGTTAAGGCTATTGTACCACCTCTGGCCGATAATTTGAAAGTCGAAAAACATGTCTGAAAAGTTTGCTGAATGAAAGAAGGCCTTTAAAATAACAGAAAAAATTGTGAATTTTTTTGGCGGGACATAGCCTCACTTTTGGAAAATATATTTAGATTTTGGACAAAAGTGTAATATACAAGACTAGTTCAAAATTAAATTTTGAGAATTGGTTTTCTGGACATAGTTTCTAAACACCTTTAGCTTAACTTGACTATAGCTTAAATAGTTTTCTGAAAATAACAGTTGGTGTACGATTTTTTTTGTCAAACGGTACAAAAACTTATATATGTACCGTTTGACAAAAAAAATCGTACACCAACTGTTATTTTCAGAAAACTAGTTTAGCTAAAGTCAAGTTATAGCTAAAGGTGTTTAGAAACTATGTCCAGAAAACCGATTCTCAAAATTTAATTTTGAACTAGTCTTGTATATTACACTTTTGTCCAAAAATCTATATATAATTTCCAAAGTGAGGTTATGTCCCGCCCAAAAAATTCACAATTTTTTTTTCTGTTATTTTAAAGGCCTTCTTTCATTCAGCGAACTTTTCAGACATGTTTCTTCGACTTTCAAATTATCGCCGGAGGTGGTACAATAGCCTTAATGCTGATTAGGGCCCGTCAACCGTCTAGTCATACATCACCATTCTAGCAAAGAGATTGTGACGGGAACGTCCCATGCTGGTCAAACCAGTCACTGGAAGGGGAATAAACGGGGTTTCTTATTCGTCGTGATTGTCTTTGTCCGTTCGTGTTGTCACGGTCTTCGTCGATTGGAGGTCATCAAGGGAATGGGGAGAGGTCCCCGAAGATGATTGCCAAAGCTCGCCTCTAGTTTCGGAACAACACACTTGCTAAATTTTTTACAGAGGGCCTCTATTTGTGGAATCAACTTTTACGATTAGAGCCATGCTCTGTGTCAATTCTAGCCCGGGCCCAGACGGTATTAAGCTAGACGATTATTATAGGTCCTGTTTAAACGTTAACTTAATTGGAGTAAGGGCGGGGCAACCGTACGGTAATAATGCGCTACTCTGGCCTGTGGAATGTGGGAACGGATATCCCATAGGGTCAGAAATACCCACGGATAGGGGGAGGTAAAGAAGAGTTCATACGTCGCTGTAGTCATGGACGTCGTCGTCTTCGGGATAGTTGTCGAAGAAAGGGCGACAGGAGCCCGACAACTAACACCAGAGCTAGCCTCTAGTTTCTAGTTTGCGAGATGGAAGTCTTTTCTTGAATCGCCTGTTACGATTAGCAGAGACATGCTCTTTCTGTGGATAGCCTGTTGTTTCTGTCCTATATTATGGGTTGGATTTTATGTAAAAGTGCGGAAAATTTAAATGATTTCATAAAGGAAAAATTATCACATTTTTTAAAAAGAGCATTTGTGTGTTAAAGTAGAACATTTAGAATATCTTTTCACTTTTATAGTCCCATGAGGGTGTTCAAAACAAACGACGACGTGAGAAACTAGGGCGCTTCATCCGGTTAGGTCATAAAGCACTGCGTTTGATGTTAAAATTAACTAAATTGAGTGTAGACCTATAGTGCGTTTGATAATTATATTGTTTTTTGTTTTTTTTGTTTTTGATTACATTGGTGTTCGTTTTTGTTCGATTTTTTTTTGTTTTTGTTTTGTTTTGTTTTTTATAAAAGTAAAGGAAATGATGGTGATGATAGAATATATAAAAATAAAAATAATTTTTTGACTGAAAGAAAATGAAAAATAAAATAAATGTGTTTTGACGTAAATAAGAAAAATAAATTGATATATTTTGTTGTCAATATTATATAATTGAAGTTCTTCAATGTTTGGGAGAGATTCCATGTGCAAGGCATACATATTTGGTATATTCTGCTAACTTATTATTATGTACCTCAATGATACGATAACGTGAGACACAAGGGCGCTTCAACCGGATAGGTTATAGTGCGCCGCCTGTGATATGGTAAGTTTATATCTATTGAATTCAAGTCACAAAGAAACTGTCTGGACCGGCACCTCCACCAAAACTGTATTAATTCCTGTGAAGGCGACTCAACTAACTACTAATTAATATTAGGTTCTGTTACCCGAATATCGGGTACCTTTGTTAATGTATTATCGGTTGGCCCCAAATACCAGACAGGGTCCGATATTCCTGCTCCCCACTAGTGTTGATGTCTGTGTGCATTCAAACAATAAAAAAACTGCAAAGTCTTGGAACAACTAACATGACTGTGATCGTTTTTACAGTCTTCTATTGAAGTTCTAAAGGGATATTCTCCCCTCTACGGTACAAGAACAGTTTTATTAAGGCTCTACTGGACCCTGTATTATTTCGGTGTGTTGCAGTGGTTTCGTACTTCCATCGTATCTAACGACACAATTGAGATATCTTTATAATTTTTTTTTATTCTACTCAGTAAAGACGTCCAATGAACGTGTGTTGAGTACTTTTTCCAAAATTGTCCTTGTTTTTTAAATAAAATTTGTTAACTTTTGGGGAATATTTTAACATTTACCTGTTTTTCGCGATTTTTTTTAGGCGTAACCAAGCACTTTTTGGAAAAAGTACGCAACACACGTGTAAATATACACCTTCAACTAGCATTCCTAAAAATCTGAGAATTTTTGAACAAGGGGTGTCCGCTGTACAATGGAAGTACGAAAGCATGTTTCGGCGCTATTTTAGGCTTTTTTGACTCCAGCATGTGGCGCAACCTAGCGATACGAAGCTTTTTCACCACTTTGAGTGACAGGTCATAAAATTTTGTTAATAACTTGTTCTGATTGGCTGCATGACTTTGCTCGTGAACTACTGCAGGACACCATTTGAATCAGTATGCATAGATCTGCGCTATAGAATGCTATGCTTGGCGTCAATGTTTATTGCACTCTTACAGACAATTGTTTGATACCGGAACATCCCAAATATCAATTTATTATATGTGCAGGGACCAGTATGTTTTGAGTTCGATCCCCAGTCGTGACAATTTTGTTTATTATTTCACAACACAACAGAATGAAACAATTATTAATACATCCAGCCACGGCGCGTTATTACATTTATGCATGAGTCTTTCAAGTTTTACTGCACGTGAATTGAAGTAAGATAATTTTTAGTGTATCGCCCATTGAAAGCGTGTGATGTACTAATATGAGTTGTGGTGGAAGTGGGGTGGGGGTGGGGGGAGGGAGGAGGGTTCATGGCAACAAGTCCATTTGTTTGGGTACGAACATATTCATCTCTAATAGGAGACAAAAATGGGTTGAAGCACGCGGAAAACCACTTTCCAGGATGATAATAACATAATCTAAATACAGTATTTTATTCGACTTTATTTGGCAATTTCGATTAACATTGTTATATTTAATGGTTTTAAAACAGTGTTACCACCGGGGATTGAACCACGGCTGTCAAATTAAAATGAGATAAGTCGTAACAAAGTGGCTTTATTGTTGGCCATTGCTTGAATATTAAATTTTGGTAGATGAAATTATATTTTTTATTTCAACCACGGCACGGGACCATTTTTATTTGAAGTTAAGAAAATTAATAATAAAAAGGGGTGAGAGCATCTGCCCAGACATCAGAGGTTCGGGGTTCAATCCTCGGTGGAGGCACCTTTTTTTAATTTGTGTCTATGATAAGACTACCATCATAACAGCGTCATAGTCGCCAACTATAAATAATATCTGGACATCAAGCAAAAGCAAAGCGCTCTGATGTGAATTCGCCTTTGGTTCACTTGCACCCACGATGTTATGAAAAGTAAATATTTTAACTGTTCTCTAACTCTCTCTAACTCTTACTCTTCTGGAAGGAAACAGGAATTAACGAGTTATGCCGAAAAGAATTTAAAAAATCAATCTGTGTTCCAAAAATATAAAGGAAATTAAAATCGTATTTCCTCATTTTATCTGGATAAGTTACCTGCCTATTATACTACTTATATTTGAAGATTTATCAAATATAATTACGCATCAATCGCATACTGCTATTATTTGTGTGCAACATTGCACAACTGTAGACCGATGACAGCCACCGAGTCGTAAATTACCAGTGTCAAGCGGACACCAGCTAGACGTTCATTTCGTTTCGTAACATGCAGTGACCTTGTAACCGACGCAATTCTGTCATATCGAGATATAGGCAAATCTGGTTTATGTTCATTCAATTATTTTTCGTGACTCTGTGCTAGTTATCATACTTAGAAAGTGTGTGATCTCCAATGAAAAATAAGCTATAAGAAGTGTGTGGTGTTACAGGTGTGTAGGGTTAATGTTGAAAAAACAATTGGTCACATGCGTGTTTATTATAGAATACGGTAAATGTTAGACATTTCGTGTTGTGTGTGTAATAATATTTGACTTGGGTCGATGGTTTTATTTATATATGTTTAGCCTTGGCTTTATAGTAGGCGACTATGACGCTGTTATGTTAGTACTTTAGACAGAAATTAAAAAGTGACTACACCGGGGTTTGAACCCGGGCCGGGACCTTAGCTGTCCGGGCTTGTCTTACCAACTGAGCTATGCAGCCACCAATTTAAATCTGTCTAATTCTTGGTCTGTTTTGTACATTTGTAGAGCAGCACTGAAAAAAACTAGAGAATACAAACCATCTCTATAACCCTAGAGTTGGGATATACGATGTTTAACCTTGGCTTTATAAGTATAGGCGACTTTGACTCTGTTATGTTAGTACTTTAGACAAAAATTAAAAAAGTGACTACACCAGGGTTTGAACCCGCGAACTTAGCTGTCCGTACATGTAATGTACAAAATAGACCAAGAATTAGACAGTTTTAAATTGGTGGCTGCATAGCTCCAGCTGGTAAGAGCATAGCCCGGACAGCTAAGGTCCCGGGTTCAAACCCCGGTGTAGTCACTTTTTAAATTATATATATATACTCGTAAATATAATGTATTAGAGTCGATATATTATTTTCGTTGGAAAACAATGCTAAAACGTAGTCTAACGGTAATGTATTATACCATCTACTATTAGTATTTTTGTATTAGGCCGTATTTACTTTTTTAATGGAACTTAATATTTGTGTGGATTTAATAAAATAAAACATAACTTATAAATTTTCCGCTCGAGATAGGGGACCATTTCACGCAGTGATTGTAGTTTGTTGTAATATGCATATTTAAAATATGAGTAGGGCTCAGTTTTGGAATTATTTTGTGTTCGATTCTACATGACCATCCATTATTTCGATGGCGCGTGTTTCAGTAGATCCATTGTATTGACACACGCACACATCCACACGATTGACATGTTTGTATAATTTTGTTTAGCCCTGAGAAGTGCATTGGTGGGTTATCATGAACAGAAATTAAAAATTGTCTCCACAAGGTATATTATAGATCTCAGGATTTTCACTCTCCGGGCGGATTCCAACCAACTTAGCATTATAGAGACGACGTACCTATTTAGTATGTATTTTGCTAATTACAGAATTTGTTAATTGAATATGAGTGAAAACATTGTACGCACTGCACTAGAAATAAAAACTAAAATAGGCTTGCATCCCGGCATTCGCCTAAGGGCTCAAGAATTAAACTTTCAGCTAGGATTGCTGGTGACGGGATTCAACCGTTTCCTTCCAAATCAGAGTCTCACGCGTTATGCATGAGCTACCTCTAACGGTTATTCGGTCAAAGCAAGCCATGCAGGGTTCGACAAATGCTATGTCAGAGATGCTGGAGACATGTCGAAATATTTGTGGTCTGGAAAATTTGTTCCAAACGGACACAACAGAGAGGCGTGTTTTCGTGTAATATGCATTTGCCGCCTGCCGGCTGCCGCCTCGAGTGATCCAATAACACATTGCCAATGCCCGGCGATGAGTCATTCAACACTTTAATAAGTATAATTTTATATACAACTTTTACGCACTTCTACCGACCTTCCGAGGATGTTTTATAGTACGTCAATGCAAGGCCGAGGGAATAATGCCAGAGCGTTGATTCCATGTAGTAATAATACAGTGTTTTCTATAATCCAAATGGACTTGGTTCGAGCTCTCATGCACTCATTGGCTCATTACAGCAAAACGGTCACACCCGGGAATCGAAATCGAAAGCTGAATTGAAGTTGTACTTCAACATTTACACAATGGTTATATACTGATCAAAATATCATAATTTTTGTTAATAATATTGACACAACACATGAAGGCAGCAATGTTCATTCTGTATCAATGATGTACTTCGTTACGTATTTGACTTAGCGAGAAATGGTGTTGCTTTAAAATTTATTTATGCATTCTTGAATAGAGAAAATAATGTGAAAGGTTATTTCAAATGTCCCGAGAAATAATAATATAATAACGCAAGTAAGCAAACATAAAAATATACTTCGAAAGAAATTCATTACCGTTTCATAATTTCAACACACATTACATTGGTGTTCCTTCTCCTTTCACAATTATTTTTTCACTTCATTAATTAACATACGTGCCTTGCCGTCGTTGTAGCATACGTGCATTACATTGGATGTCATTGGGTACAGCTATTGGGTATAGGTTTTTGAAGAAATATATTTGAATGAATTTAATGTATAGGTATATCATGGAAATAGTTTGTACGAATATTAAATATTTATGTTTCTTTTTAGGCCGCCACCTACAGAACAAATGTCATAATCAAAAGGCCGGAGAATAGTTGACTTTTTTCATCTTTCCGTTCAATGCAGTCAGAAAAAAATCGGAAGCATAAACTCAATGATAGGTACTATTGTTGCACACTATACATACTGTACTTTTATGGATACGGACTTGATAGAAGAACATGTGACGAGTTTCAATCGTATTGAATATTCAAATGTCAAATGAATAATAAAAACGCACTTTCTTTCAGAAGCCATTTCAAATTCCCATTCTTATATACCAGTCATCAATGGATCAGTGCATGGTTGCATCAGGAGGAGCTTTGCACAGCTAGCTAAAATATCATCCTGATTAAATGTATTCACAACCATATTAATATTATGGTATACTTATGTACGTAGCTATAGCGCAATAAACGGCACGTTACACGTACCCACGCATAATAAATTGTAATAATAAGTAGATTAAAATATGTAACAATCATGCCTCAAGTATGTCTTGTGGTCTTAAATCAGCGTTTCGAATATACATATACTTCTTACGGGCGTGTTTCGATTCCACAGTTTTCAGTCGGTAAGATTTATACACTTTTTTCATTCATCACATACATTAATAACCAATTTGGAATTTCCTGATCATAAAATTTACTCAATCACCCTAGATCTAGCACCCTGTTGTAACTCGTCCACGGAGCGAGACTGCGAACGATGTGAAATAATAGTTGCTTCGCGCCTCGCGGACCGTAGACCGGACTCACGTGCCGCACCGTATCGCGGAGCTTCTGCAGTACATCGTGCAGCCACGACGTACATTGCAACTACGGCCGTCTATTGGCCGGCTATTTTTCGAAATATTCTGAGTGACTTTTGCGAAATCCCACCTCCAGTGCCTCTTTCAAGCTCCCATTATCACCAACTTAGGCCTACTGGCCAAACTCCGGTTGACTCTTAATTAAAGTAACGTCCAACCAACTATAGATAAACGTGAGAAACTAGGCGCTTAAACCGGTTAGGTCATATGCGCTTCCTTTTGATATTGAAATTTTAATTAAATGAGTTTTGGTTGTTTGATGATTATATTGTTTTGTTAGTTTATATAAAAAAAAGAAAATGATGGTGATAATAGAAATAAGAAAATAATTATTATTTACGTAAATGAAAATAAAAAAATAAAGGACATGTGTTTGATGTTAAATTTAAATCTTTGTTAAATAATTTATTTTAAATGATAAATTTAGAAATTTTGTCGCTGTTATGATATGATGGAAGTTCTTCATATGATTGAGAGAGATTAAATTGCGTGAACAAGGTATCGTATATATGGAACATTCTGCTATTATGAAAAAACGGTCCATCATGGATAGTACCATAATGACTTGTTTTATCCTAGAGGATCAAGATAAGAGAGGTAAAGAGTGTCGAGCAGTTTGAGGAGCGTTTACGTTAAGTCATAATGCGCCATTCTAAGCTAGGGGATGGGGAGGAATGTTCCTGGCTGGTCAGAACAGCCAGAAGTAGGAGAAGGAAAGAGCGGGTACTCAGTGAGTGGTCGTCATCGTCTTTGTCATCGTTCTTATGTTTAAAGTGTCGTCGCCAGGGAGGTCGTCAGGGGGGGGGGAAGTTGTAACCTGCACCGTCTACGAGATCGCCTACGCTTTGATCAGCATTGCAATGAACTACAGTACACATGCAATGCCAATATGTTTTGGGGGGAAAGTCATGTGAATAATACCTCACAGGATCGAACTGAGTTATACCCAACGTCCCGGTCACACCTATAAGCAGCTGCAGACGACGCAGAAGTCATGAACAATAATAACATGAAAGATTCAAGAGCGCTCTAAACATGAGGTCCCTACTGAGTCGCAAGTATTTTGTTTCAGGTTTGTTTGTTGATTTGGTTTAAAGGGCGCTTAACGTTAATTAATAATGTGCTACTCTAGCCTAGGGATAAAGAAGGAGGAGCTCATGCTGGTAAGAACCAGCTTTGGGTGGAGGAGTCCGCGCTTGTCAGAACTATTTATGAGGATGTGAATGGTAAAACGGCATATAATTGACAATATAGCTAACAGATGTATTTTATTTGATGTTGGTAGGAAAAATAATTTTTTAATATAAAATTACACAAATGCAATGCAACAAATCCACATTTGTCAAAAGGATGACAATGATTCGTATTTTTATGTCCAAGATGGCTGTTTATTGCGACGCCAAAACCCAGTTAGATAAATGCGACGAGCAGATCATGTTTAAACAGTATTGAAAGAGATTGTTGCTGTTGTTGTTGTTGAAGTTGTTGTAGAGTGCTGTGGTTTACCTGATCGGTGGCAGGTTTAGTTTCTCTATTTTCTCCCAGCATTTAATCGTGTCTCTTTTCTTTCACTTTACCTTTATATATATAATGATGTCCCCATATAATTATCTAAAGCAGAGAGAACGACAAAGAGAAACTAGGGTTGCTTCAACCGGGAAGGTTATATTGCCCTGGGCTGTTTTGTTGTATTTATGTAAATTAACTGAATTTGTTTGTGTTTGTTAGTTTATTTTTTTCTTAGTTTGTTAAGAAGAAAATAATATGATGTTTTCTTCTGACAGCGGAAGTTATTTGAAACGTTGAAATTTTGTTTATATAATAAAATTATATTTTTGGTTGTTTTGTGGCTTTTGCGCTACTCTAGCCTTGGTAATAGAAGGATAAGATTTTATATTATATTCATTAAGTTGAGAGGCGCGTCAAATGTAAGGTCACATTGCGCAACTCTAGCTTAGGGGATATGGAGAGAAGGAGCCCATGCTGGTCAGAACCAGCAACGGTAAAGGGAGGAAAGTAAAGGGGTTTTCAAGTCGCGGTCCTCATTGTCTTCGTACTCGTTCGTGATCACATGGTCATCGTCCTCTGGGAGGTCTTCAAGGAGAGTTGGAAAAGTCCTTAATGAAAACGGAACAAGCCCCGCGACGACGACGACCCTGAGAAGCTAGGGCGCTTTAACCGGTTAGGTCATATTGGCCGCCTGTGAATGAAAGTAAATGAGAAGAGTAAATGCAGGGATGTTTGATGATTAGATTATTTCCTTATAGTGTATAAATAAAAAAAAAAATGATGATGATGAAATTAATAGCAAAATAAAAGTTATGCATGTGAAAAATGAAAATAAAGAAAAGAA
>JAMZAV010016457.1:0-10795 GCA_024449915.1 Sweltsa coloradensis | reverse complement strand
AAAACAAAAATTTGCAGTCCTGGCCGGGTTGACAGGTGTGTCCAGACTCTTGGGGGGGGTGTAGGGCGTACATTGAGGGTAGCTGATGATTGGCAATTGTAACTGCCAGAATTCCAGGGGGCCTGCTACGTCCTTCGGTTGAGATACTTCTTAATACTTCCAGCTTTTAAGAATTCTTCTTAAACATATGCTGACTGGATAGGAAGGCTCGCACACGCGACACTGTCTTCATCCAATAAGAGGCGTAAATTACCATGTAAAGTTCAACCACTAAACAATGCACTTTTGTTAGGTATTTCAAAACTGAACCTGCTTACAGCAGAGGACCAGACGTCCACCCTAGACCGTTGACTAGCTGCAAGTGATCGTCTCTCAATGCACTCTGAGCTCAATGCCTTCAACTAAGGTCACAATCACTAGCCTATTATACAATGTACCTGAGTCAAACTCCGAGTTGAGTTGTATGGATTTATACATACATAAACAAGGTCAGGTGATAAGGTAGGGTTATTATGGAAGTGTGGAATGTGAGGGAAGAGATAGTCCATGGGTGTATGAGTCATAGTGGAGTGGGGTGAGCATGGCTAATGAACTAATGTTGTGGTTGTGATGAGTTGTCAACAAACTTGTTTACATGATGTCCAGAACACCGTTTTACAACATTAGTTTCAAGTGTCAACACACTGTTTTTTTTATGGTAATGTTAGGTATAGATGACTATGCGTTGTATACCTAACACAACACTTGGCAAACTGGTTAGTTCAAGAAGATTGTGCCACAATAAGTGAAATAAATAAAATAACCTTTTGTCTTGACAAAAGTATTTTATTTTGATTGGCGTACAACTAACTATATTCCATCGAAATAAATATACATATACATATATATATATATATATATATATGCACAGAATAAACCTCATTTGTGTGTGACATCAGTGTTCCCAGACCCGATCTAAAAACTACGACAGGACTGCCAAGCGACACGTCATTGCGAGTTCCGTGCAGTACTTGCTGGGTCTGTGATTGTGATTGTGAAGTGTCGAGTTACTTATATCCCCCACTCCCAGTCTCCCAGGCTCGCCATCCTAACCCTACCCTCCGCTTCTTCCCCGGATGCGAGATTTTAACGGTCTAATCGGAGAAGCCGCGTCTCTTCAAAGTACCATATTGTCTTAGGCTCGCGCTTCTTCAGCCCGTAGCGGGGGGCTCGGAGGTCCTCGACGAAGCGGGGCACTTGGAGGAGGTTGCGCCGGGGTGGGGGGAGGGCGGACTCCGGGGTCACCTCCACCTCTGCCGCCAACTCCATGTTGGTTGAGTCAAGTTCCAGTGCCTCCCAGGCCATGCCCATTTTGCCCATTCTAGCTCCGATCCATAGCCTAAAACCATATAACATTCATTCCAGAAAAGCTCATAGCCCACTTGTAAAGCTAGCGTATACAATAATGTTCGGCCATTTCCCCGGCGCTATTGTGGTAGTTATATTTTCTCTTAGCTTTTGGGTATTTCTTGTTCGTATTCATAAGTTGCACATATTGTTATCACCTGTTTGAATTTCTGCCTATCAGACGTCATTTCCTGGTTCTCTCGCGTTCGACTTTTTTGCAAGTATTTTGTCAATGCAGTTCGCCTCTCGCCTTCACTCGATGAGGTGAAAAGTTCGTTTCGTTTAAAATTCTCTCGCTCGCAACTCGCAACGCACGTGTCCGTTCTCCGGACATTGCACTCACTGTACGTACTCAAGTGCGTAGCCGCCTGCCGCGTCCGTCTTGGAATACAACGACGGGTTTCCGGCTGCAGTCCTTGGTTCGACTTCCCTTCCAGGCATTCTCTCATTTCCTACTCATCTTCCAAACTCGAGTTTCTTTATCCCGTTTCTCTCTCGCGGTGGGCTTAACATCTCGCCCATCGTACTTACCTCTGCACTGCCTCCTTCAGCCACGTCAAGATTCGGGTAAGTTCAGATCAATATATATATACAGTCCATTATTCTGGGAGTTGAGCACCTCGGCTCGATCACATGGTCCCCCGGGGCCGGGAAATACTACGGTGATTTTCCGCATTTTTTCGCAAATATTTTCTCATTCAAGTTTAGTCCTGTTGGTCGTCGCACTACACACACGTTTTGAGGTTGTAGTTTCCGCTCTCGTGTTCTGTTGATTGCGCTATTCAGTGAAATTGTCTCTTACGTTGTTTCCTCATATTGTTGATATTGTAATCTCCGTTCATCAGGGAAGAGTTGCAAGCTCAGCAGAAAAAGTTAAAGTTGAGCATTTAGCCCCGTTTTGATAATTTGTCTCAATTGGAATCTGATTTCCGCGAAATCCAAATGTCTATTCCCGAACTCAACACCCAAGTAGTTCTTCCCGCTAATCGATCGAAATAGCCCAAGTTCAAGACATTTTTTTGAAACGTTTTTCTTTGCTTGTAAGTTTCGTTTATACTACGGTTGATAAATTTAATCAGGCCCTGTTGGGGACTCAACCTGGTCCTCGTCCCGCCTCAGTTCAACCATCTCTTGCATTGCCAGTCATAGATTTTCCCATTTCAAAGGAGACATTTGCAAATGGCCCGAATTCTTTTCTCTTTTAAAAATCTCTGATCGATGATAATAAATCATTAAGTAATGTTCAAAAGTTACACTATTTAACAACTTCATTGTCTGAAACTCCGTTGGCCTCATCTCAGAGTTCAAAAAAACTGAAAAAAATTACCCCCTCGCTCTGAACACTCTCATCTCTCGTTATAAAAACAAGCGATTACTAGGGATTTGTATGTCCACAAGATTTTAGATTTTTTTCCTCTAAAAACGTCATCCTATGACGGTCTACAAGCGTTTCTAAAAACACATCGCAACCCTCTGTCGAATCTCTGAAAGCTCTGAATATTCCCGATTTAGGTGATTTCTATTGTTATGTTTGCATTAGCTAATCTCGATGCGTCATCTCGCAAGGCTTTTAAAAACAGACAACATCTAATTCAACTCCCGATTACAAATCGCTAATCGATTTTCTCGAAGACAATCTAGAACGATGGAGTTATGTGCTGTCGGGAAAATTTCCCTGTTACTACCGTCAAAAGTTCTCTCCCTTCAAAGCGAATCAACAACTTGTTAGTGTCGTCCACCTCCCTTTCGAACAACAGTGTGCAGCGAGTACCCACTAACTCATCTCTAAACCTCATTCACTGTGTCCGCTTGTCCGGTGTTGTAAGGCTTCTCATACATTGTACCAGTGCAATGTTTTCCGTGGTTTAACCATAGACCAACGTTATGACACGCTGCGCCAATTAAAACGCGTTTAATTGTATGGGTGCACATCTGCGATCTCAATGCCTTCCACGAAATCATGTTTCTGTGTGTCAAAGCTCTAAACATCATTCTATGTTACATTCTGAATCCGCTCCGTCTCTCGCTGACGATACTCCTGTCACCGAGCAAGGTCCTTCAGCGCCCCGGGCTCTGTCATGTCAAGTCCAGGCTTCGACCCCCAAATCATCAACTGTCATACTAGGCACGTTCGCGCACTCTTTAGTGACGCGCACGGGATCATGCAACCCTTTCGCGCGGTTGTTGACTCCGGGTCACAAATCTCTGCTACACTAAGTCTTTAGTGCAACTTTTTGGGCTTGAAAGTCAACCCAGCCACCGCCCAACTGTCAGGTTGTCGGACAAACTAATACTCAAGTGATGGTATTGTGCAATGCAGTTTAGCTTCTCGCTCTCTGGGCAACCCTCTATGCATGTAAATGCAAAACGTTCTCTCAACTATTGCCGGCAATTTGCCTACCATCCTCCGTGTCCACTGACGTCATAGAGCGCTATCATGACCTTGACCTCGCTGACGATCGCTTCAATAATAAATAATATATAATAATATATTTTTATTGGTCCTAAATTGATCTTTACAATGATATTGGACAGGTCAACAATATAACACACAAAGAGTAAGCACTACAAACAATACAATAAAAACAAGTTCAACAAAGTTTTAAAGAGTCAGGTATTCATTGACAGAATAAAAAGGATTGGTCATTTAAAAATCTCTTCAGTTCAGTCTTAAAACTTATCACATTGTTCTTCTTTAAGTATTTGGCAGTTTGTTATATAATATTTAGCGCCTGAGATATCAGGTCGCATACAAGATGGGTTTTTAGGTGATGCTCTCCAATTTTAAAATTGTCTCTGTTCCTAGTAAAATGGTCATGGCAATCACCGTTAGTCGTTGTTAGCTTGTCATTATTAAAACAATATAAATTGATTGTAAATGTACAGGCGGGCAAAAGTTAAAATCTCTAGGTCTTTAAAAAAACTCCTGCAGGGGCATAACTGCTAGCTGGGACAATACGTAAGCCCTTTTGGTAGTCTAAAAGTCTAATGGTACAGGGCCATTGATTTCCTCTGGGGCCGACTCTACTAGACATTCTCTGAAAACCGGACACACATCGTAGGCAGCAACCTGCCGCACTCAAAGGTTTTTGGTGGTAATTAGGTCCGGCCCACGTACTCAACCGACTGAGTACCCTACTCATTTCGCTGTGACAAGCTCCCGTTGGAACATACTCTCCGTCTCTTCTGGGAAACAGAAGAAGTCAGTCGACCTCCCTCTTGGACCCAATGGATTCGCTCGTTGAAGAGCACTTCATTAAAACTCACTCTCGCGACCCCTCTGGCCGCTACTCGGTCGCTCTACCATTCAAGCCTGATTGCGTCATGCAGGCTACAATCGTGACGTCGCGCTCAGACTTTTGTCAGTTTAGAGCGTCGTCTGAAGCGGGGATCCTCCACTTCATGACTCATATCATGATTTCATGAGTGATTACGCTCGTTCACTGCACATGCAGCCTTCCTCTCGACCTGCGGAGTACATAATCCCGCATCTTTGTGTACACAAGGTCACAAGCTCTACCACAAAACTGCGAGTGGTATTCAACGCCTCCCCCCCTGAAAAAAAGTGGAGTCGCTCTCAACCACGTCCGCAGAGGGTCCTAAGCTTCAAATGACCTTCCCTGTTCTAACCACTTTTCGCACTTATCCTGTAGCTCTGTGCGCGGACGTGAGACAGATTACCGTCAAATCCTTGTGCACCAGGACGATCGTGCTTTTCAGCATATATTCTGGCGTCCTGAGCCCTACTCTCCTGTCGTTGAGTACGAGCTCAATACAGTGACCTACGGTCTCATCCTCTGCCTTCCAGGCCCAACGAGTGTTGCAGCAACTGGGCGTGGACGAAGGTGCTAAGTTTTCCTTTTCGCTTTCACGCGCCTTACTTCAAACATCTACATCGATGACGTAGTTTCAGGCGCCAGTGACCTTGACGAAGCCCTCATGCTTCGTGCTGAGTTGCAGTCACTCACTCAGTGTGCACGCATCGAGCTACGCAAGTGGGCTAGCAATGTTCCTGACGCTCTTAGCTCCCTCCCCAAGGACCATCTAGAAACTCCCCTGGTCTTCTCCAACGACGAACAAACTTTGAAAATTCTCGGTCTGTTGTTGGACCCTCGTTTCCGATTGCTTCAGCTTCCACACTCTGCCTTTGTAGGTGCGTCCCCCAAATGGTCCATACTCTCCTACATCGCGCGCATATTCGACCCAAATCGGGTTTCTCACCCCTTTCCCTCTCCTGGATGAAGGTGTTCATGCAGAATCTCTGGCTCTTTCGCGTGGAGTGGGATGAATCACTCTCGGAATCACTCTCTCAGACTTGGCTCACTGCCATTGAAAGCGTGCCCAAGTTGAGGATGTTCATGTTCCCGCGTCTCCTTGTCATGAACGATGCCACCATACCGGCTTGTAGGTTTTGCGACGCCTCCGAGAAGGCCTATGCTGCTACTCTTTACTTGCACGTTGAGACTACTCGCAAATCTCACGTCAGATTGTTGAGAGCCAGGAGCAAGGTCGCGCCCGTCAAGCTGCTCACTGTGCCCAAGTTGGAACTCAGTGAGGCATTGTTATTGTCTAGGGTGCTTAAAGACACCCTACCCGCTCTCAAGCCCTTTCACATAGAAACAGTGTTTCTATACACTGACTCCACTATCGTGCTTGCTTGGCTCAGTACCCCCCCGCACCAGCTGAAGACATTCGTCGCCAATCGGGTAGTCGAAATACTCGAGACCACTTCTCCCCTGAATGGGCTCATGTTAATTCTGAAGAGAACCCTGCCGATTGCGCCTCCTGGGGGGTGCTCCCCTGGACCTGTTGAACCCCCCCCCATATGGTTCTCTGGTTCCCCCTTCATGCTTCTCCCCCCTCCACGTGGTCTCGCTCGGTCCCTTCGGTTGAAACCCAGCCACGACTTGCCCGAGCTGAAAGCGTCTCCCACGGTGCTGATAACTCATGATCCGTCATTGATCCTCTGCTTGTCAAACTGCAGAGTTTCTCCTCGCTCTTGAAAGCCAAGCGCGTGTTTCGGTCACGTGGTACGCTTTTCCCGCATCTTGCTTGCTCGTCGAAGTAACCTTGCACCCCCCTCTGGTCCTCTGCTCCCGTCCGATCTTGAGGACGCGATGCGCCTGTTCGTGCGCATCACTCAGCAGCAGTACTTCGCTGATGAAACCAAGCAACTGGCTAAACACTCGTTCGTGACCCCCGCATCGCCACCCTCAAGCCCTTCATTGACTCCCCTGGGTTTTTCAGGGGGGGCGGCAGGCTTCATTATTCTTTCTCCCCGAAGAAGCTCGTCATCCCCTCTTGCTTCCCAAGGAAGCGCATTTGTCCGCGCTCTTGTGTGATGCCTTCCATCTCTCCTCCTTGCCCCTCTGGCCCCCGCACTGGCAAGCTCTCATTCAGCAGATGTATTGGATTGTCTCTCTGCGTGGTTTGTTACGGCAACGCATTCGTCGCGGCTTAACCTGTTTCAAATTCCGCGCCAAGCCTAATCAGCCAATTATGGCTAATCTGCCGAACCTCGCGTTAAGCCTTCGCGTGCGTTCCTCCACGTGGGCACAGACTACGCTGGCCCATTCTCAGTGAAGACGATCCTCGTCGTAATGCTCCATCGTCAAAGGCTACTTATGGGCTCTTCGTCTGCATGGCCACCAAAGCTGTGCACCTTGAGCTGGTCTCTGACCTGTCCACTGAAGCTTTCCTGGCCTGTCTTGATCGGTTCTCGCCCGGCGTGGACTCCCAGCTCACATTTACTCCGACTGTGGCCGTAACTACGTAGGTGCTGCTCGCTCGCTCCGCGAGATCTACGATTCTCTCACGGCAGCTGAACCGCCATCGCGGACAAGCTTGCACTACGTAATGTTAGGTGGCATTTCTACCCCCCTTACGCTCCTAATTTCGGTGGACTTTGGGAAGCCGGGGTAAAATCCGCCAAGTTTTCTCCTGCATCGACTAATTAAGGACTCGCCCTTAATTTCGAGGAGTACTCCACCCTGTTTTTACGCATCGAAGCCGTGTTGAATAGTCGTCCGCTTTGTGCCACTTCGTTCGACCCCCTGGATGGCCCAGATTACCTCTCTCCCGCACATTTTGTTGATCGGCACCTCGCTTATCGCACCTCCCGACGTGCTTTTCGTCGAGAATGTCTCTCACCTCTCTCGTTGGCTTCATGTCCGTCAACTGCATCAACGCTTTTGGACACGTTTGGGCCTCTGAGATCTGCACACGCAGATGCAGTGTGGGAAGTGGGTGCGCGCGGGGCCCGAACCTCAAGGTCGGTGACTTGGTCTTCGTGTTGGAACCCGCTACCACTCCTTTGTCTTGGCCTATTGGGCCGGGTGGGTAACAAGTGTGCCCTGGCAAAGACCCAAAGTCATCAGAGTGGCGTCCGTTCGGACTCCCAAAGGGTGGGTTACTCCGCCGTGAACAAGTTGGTGATCCTCCCTCCTTCTTAGTATTCGTTTTGGCTCGGTCTTATAGTTGTAGTTCTTAGTTATTTCTCTTGGTCCTATCTAAAATATCCATTTTAGGTGGGCGGTTATGTTCGCGCCATTTCCCGGCGCTATTGTGGTAGTTTATATTTTTTTCTTAGCTATTGGTATTTCTTTTTTCGTATTCATAAGTTGCACATATTGTTATCACCTGTTTGAAAATTTTTGCCTATCAGACGTCATTTCCTGGGTTTTCTCGCGTTTGACTTTATGCAAGTATTTTGTCAATGCAGTTCGCCTCTCGCCTTCACTCGATTTAAGTGCAAAGTTCGTTTTCGTTTCAAAATTTTCTCGCTCGCAACTCGCAACGCACGTGTCCGTTCTCCGGACATTGCACTCACTGTACGTACTCAAGTGCGTAGCCGCCTGCCGCGTTTCCCTCTTGGAATACAACGACGGGTTTCCGGGGCTGCAGTCCTTGGTCCGACTTGCCTTCCCGGCATTCTCTCATTTCCTACTCATCTTCCAAACTCGAGTTCTTTATCCCTGTTCTCTCTCCCCGGTGGGCTTAACATCTCGCCCATCGTACTTACCTCTGCACTGCCTCCTTCAGCCTACGTCAAGATTCGGGTAAATTCAGATCAATATATATATACAGTCCATTATTCTCGGAGTTTAGCACCTCGGCTCGAACAAATAATAATAGTAGACAATATCACAATTAATTTTAAATTAACATCGGGAAAAACAAAATTTAATTGTCAAAATAGTTGCAGACACCTTTCAGAAAACAAAATAAATAAATAATTCGTCCCAACCCCTCGTTCACACAACTTATTATTAAAGCCAACCGAGACCAACCCTATTACCACCGCGACAACATTGACGCGGGAACAATGGCCAACCCGAGACCAGTGTTTTAAAGTTGGGGAACAAAAGCATGTACACTGCTCAATGATAGCCCTACAGTCCTAGATTACAGATAGATATTTAATAATGATCAGAAAACAATGAACAAAAACTACCATCTTGAGTTGTTATCCTTAAACCATAAATTATTATTTATATTTAATTAATTCAATTTAATTATTAAAAATAATGTTTATGAAAATCTAACTGAAGAGCCATTCATTTTTCTTCCATGCCATGTGTGCAAAATTTCAATCAACTGTGATGCCAGTCTGACGAGTCAGCCACTACGTAAACAAATAAATTAATGACACATATGCAGGCGCGTAGGAACGTCTTGAAAAGTGGGGGGGTCAAACCCATAAGTAGGTTTTGTGGGTGGAAGCTGTGGTCTGGGGCGAAGCCCCAGCCGCCGGAGGCCGTTCCGTCGAAGGCGGAAAAAAATTTTCACCATACAACAGTTAATTTGTCATGTTTTAACTGCACTCGGACTCTGTAAACAATGTTTTCTGGCAACTATCTGCGATCTAAAAACTCAAAAAATGAACGTGAAGTGGCCCATTTTAGTAAATTTCAACCTAATTTTTTATTTAATGACGAAGCATACAGGCAAATATATTCGTTTTATTAAGGTGACTGTCGAATTGTATAAGTGAATGTGCATATTTACAACAGAAGTGGGGGGGATTGTCAGAGTGAAAAGTGGGGGGTCAATTCCCCCCATTCCCCCCCCCGTTCCTAAGCGCCTGGACATATGGCGTAGGTACTCATTGCAAAGCCTGATATTCAGTGGCGTACTCAACGTTTACTACACGTAATGTTGTCAGGGATCCGTTGTGTCATCCAGCTCGGAGATAATTGCGCCCACCCAGAACCCGGGACTGGCCGCGCACGTGTGACACGTTTAGCACAATCTACTGCAACAGTTGAAACTAATGAAGGACACGCCACAGGTTGGCTAGCACAACAAACTTAAATAGTATTTACTAATTTAATACTATGAATTAAAAAGTAGCAGCCATGGAAATCTACTCAAGAATTCAACTTTGAGATTCTCAAATTGGAATTGTTTCGGTTCGCGAGATTTTAATTCATATAACATTGTGATATTTTAGTTTGTTGGTGTTTAAGGTAAACAACCCTTGGCTTGTCATTCATTTCAATCCATTTGCTACATTGTAATAACAGTAGTATTTGAATGAAGTTGTCATTATAGGAATAAGAGCACTAATACGATGATAAGATTGAAGGAGGCTGGGGGGCTAGCTATTAGCTGGGCCCGCTACATTTTAAGATTCCAGCCGCTCAAAATGATTTAGCGACGGCTCGTTCAGCACAAAACGACCACAAAATGGTGACACTGATATACTCTATACAAGCTGTACTTGTAGGAGAGACTGACATTGCTAAGAATCGAAACTCTCAACCACGCACAGCTTTTAAACTTTTAGCGTAATGGAGATTAGCGAAAATGAGAAACCTAGTAATGACGATGACTTTTGGGTTAATACATGTGCTTAATCAGTTGAGCTCCATGATAATGATTAGCGGGTTAAACAAGATTCACTCCGTAGTCTAGTAAGTGCCATACAAACAGAGTGCCAACACCTAAGATTCGACAAGTCTAAGCCATCGGTTGAACACTATCGATGCGAAATGTATTGTTTTGAGGCCGAGTTAAACTATCCCCACTTCTACAAAATAAATTAATTGCAAAAGTAAGTTTTGAAAATATTTCAAATTATATGAGGGGAGTAACAAAGTTTATTTCCCACAAAAACCACAATTTTAATTACGAATAGTAGAAATGGTAAAAGGACGATTTACAATAAACAATAGTTATTTCCAATAGTATTTCCAACTAAAAAGCACAGAATTTGTGTGAATATCGTGTAATAAGTTATGTACCACGAAATCACAACATGAATGCAGCTGTACAAAGCAGCCATTTAGTTGAAACACCACAAATCATTTATAGCCATGTTGAAGCGAATAAACGCCACGTCATATTCCTTTTGGATCACTGTTTCGTCAACTCTACTACTTGCTTCACCCCATTCTGCTGTGCGATT
>JAMZAV010016456.1:0-10576 GCA_024449915.1 Sweltsa coloradensis | reverse complement strand
AAAAAGTAAAACATCAATCATTATTCAAAATTAAATTCATTCTTTTAATTTAAATTCACTATCAATTTTTAATTTTTTTATAAAATTTTTTGGAGGGTAAAAAAAAATGAAAATTAGGAGGTGGTTTACCCAAGGGTATTTAGAACTTGTTAGAATTGGATCCTAGGTAGGCAGGCTTTTAAAATTAAATGTAATTGTTTTTTTATGTCAAAATTATTTTTTTAAAGGGAAAAACTCATTTTACTAATCTTATGATTTAGTAGAAAAGATCCATTTGATCCCACTTTTAAAATTTTAAGTTTGTTTTTCATTTTTTTTTAAATTTCATTTCCCAAAACAAATTTAAATTTAAATTATGATTCAAAATTAATTTTTAATTTTAATTTTCTTTTTTTTTAAATTGGAGTTTAATGTTTTTTCCGCATTTTGAGCTAGTAATTTTTTTCTTTTTTTGTTAAGTTACCACCTCCGGGCAAAAAAAACGCTTTTTTTTCTGGTGGTTACCTGACAAACAAAATTAAAAAAAAATTTTTTAAAAATTAAAAAAATAAAAGATTTTGTGATTTTTTTCGAGCTTTACTAGCTGATGTTTGCGAGGTGGACTTTTTTTCTTTATCGACTTGACGATTAGCAAGCCTTGCTCTGGGTCAATTCTACACCGGGCCCAGAGGGGTAAAAACTTGTAAATCACAAAAAGCTAATCTCGCGCCAGGGGGGCAGGCGTCATTAAATTGAAATACAAAATCTTTTAGTTTTTTGTAAAATTTCCAAAAAAATTTTCGAAAAATAGAAAAAAACTTTACATTGTTATTTTAACCGAAACAGGATTAATTTTTATATGATGGATGTAAGTTTACTCCCGTGATAAATTGCCCGGACACAGGAGGTCTTACATAAACAAAGAAATACAAGGCTAGCTCAAAAATGCCGAAGAAACTACAAAACTTCTTCAATTAATAAAAAAAAATATTAATTAATTAATTTATCAATGATAATTAATAAATTAATTTTGGTAACTTAACAAATCCTGAAAGGGGTACAAACTTATAGTAATAGGATTTCAAAAAAGGATCAAAAGTCTACTAAATTATAAACTTGAGAATGATTTCCATTCAGACTGGATATATTGTAAATACAAATTAAAATACAGACAATTTTTAAATAGCAGCCTACCTGCCAAGGATCCTTTCTATTATAATGCTAAATTACCATTGGCTAGTCCAACCTTGCCTATCCATACCATCTATTTACCCAGCAAAAATATTCTAATAGTTTTTTTTTAATTGTTTAAAAAATGATGATGAATTTTAAATAGTTACTGATTAGTAAAGAGGTTTGGTACTCATCTATTATTTCCGAAGGAAAATGCGATGCGTAATTCCCGACCGGACACGTAGTAATTCCAGTCGGCCCACGTGATAGCTGGAAGTCGAGGGTTACAGCGCGATCAGCTGACTGCGCAGAAGAGTACGCTCCTCGACAGTTTATGGGTTCGCCACGGGAACACGCAACGGTGATATGGACGTAATTCCAATTTAATGAGCGGATACAGCCAGCACAGTTAGTAGAAGGGTGAATTTAATGACAATTGATATGCCAAATCGCGATATGAAGCACGTCACTGTAACGTTCGCGATATGAGATGCGCAGGTGACACAAAATCGTAGAAAAAAAAAAACTTTTCAATTAATATTTAAAATTATGACATAGCACGTCAACTGTAACGTTCGGATAGGAGATGCGCAGATGGGGACAAAATAAAAACCGAAAACACGATGTAAATTACACATACATATTTCACATATAACTTTATTATTTATATCCGAAAGAATTACCGTTTCAATAGCCTTATAACTTTCAACTTATAAAAACACTGCGGATTACACCACACAGCGTCTTCTAATGAGGCCTATTATCGGACTACATCTCGACGGAGCACAGAGAGGCCGTATCTACGCCGTAACCAACTGACTGTTTCAACCACCGCCTATCGGCCGCGCCGGACACGCCACACACAACCTCACGACAACCTCACATTCTCCTAGCGATCCACCTGTCCAACAAAGTGTTTATATTTCTCAAGGTCACGTGTAAGCTTAGCTCCCCCTTACAAGTGTAAAGGCACACCACTGAGATTTACCTTCAAAAACACCCCCTCACTACACCCTTCACTATCCGTTCGCACGATGGGTTTGATCGCCTTTATACAAATTCCGAGAACTGAGCTGCGTCTTCCCTCCTGGTTCACGGTCGAAGTCAGAGAAAGGATTTCGAACGTTCGTCGTTACAAAATATGAGTGCAAAAATGCAAGCATGTGATGTCAATGCTAGAGGACTACCCTCTATGGAAGAAAGAAACCTCCACGTAGTGAACTTCAAACTTTAATTACTCTCTTAAATACTCAACCGATTCGTTTTGAAATAAGCGGTTGTAAACATCTTAACATAACAGGTTAGATAATGTGCTACTTTAAAGTTTTGAATTTAACCGCCCATAAATAGGCTAATTGTTTTATTTACAATTAT
The DNA here is from genome assembly GCA_024449915.1 of Sweltsa coloradensis. Lineage (NCBI taxonomy): Eukaryota > Metazoa > Arthropoda > Insecta > Plecoptera > Chloroperlidae > Sweltsa > Sweltsa coloradensis. The sequence continues at coordinate 8,050 of JAMZAV010016456.1, read as the reverse complement.
TTCACTTTTATGTTAATTACAAGACAAATTCGTTATTAAATGATGATTGGTTTGATAGTTGATTACATAGCGGATATCTTATTGATTAAATACACTTGATATTGCTGCATATTAATGAAGTTGAATAAATTAATTGCAGAAATTAGCATTTAATATGGAAATATGTTATAATTGAATTCGAAAATAGCTAGGGAGGGCTTTGCTTGTCAAATGTATACAATTTTACCCCCCGTATGAATCAATTAAATTGGAAACTATGTAATTAATTTATTACCAATGATGATAAAAATAAAATCATTCAATGGAAATTTCGTATTACTTATTTTACTATTTATATCATATTATATTATTTACAATGAAAAATCTCCACCTAATTGAATTACATCTCGCCTGCCTACATTAATACTCCCATTCGCAGTACACCACAATGTATTCAAGAAACAAGTCATAATTGAAACTTTATAATTACCATTAAAAATCAAACTTATTCCATTATGGAATAATAAAAACTTTAATAATGAATAGTTAATATATTTAATCAATAGCCTGGCCTGTAGTTAAAAGAATCCATATTGAAATACAATTACAAAGTTGTATAAGTTTATTGGTGCAAGTAATTGGGGATGACTGATCTCTATCGTTGGGCAAGTTGTTGTGAGAATCAACTATACCTGAAAGGGTCGGTCACTGTCCACAGCTTGTTTTGTCAACGCACCCTAGCTAAACCGCCGACTTTGGCTATGGCTGGAGGCAATTCTCCGCAGTGCGTTGTGCACTGGAACTACCCTCCTTCAGAAATAACTCGTAGAGACTCCAAAGAATAGCAGACCACATTGTTGTATGATAAAAAATTCGACGTGGTATGTGAAACTGTATATACTACACCAAAACAAGCTTACACTGTATGAAAAATAAACACATATTCTTACCAACGCCTTTTAATGCTACATTATTGAATAGAAAAAAATTTATAATCTAAATGGATTGATAAGTGGCCCGCACTAAACTAACCAAAGACTCATCTAAAAATGTTCACTAATTAATTAACTAATATTTATTCTGATAATAATTACTTTTCCATTAATTAAAAAAAAATTATCGTATTTGGAAACATCTCGCGTTGTTTTTAAACATTACTTTAGCCTAAACAGACTCCCAAACACCCTGTAATTACATACCTAGCAATTGGAACAATGAATGAAAACCCACAACACGTCTCATTAAAATAATCTAAACGCTACTTACTTAAGAAAGACAACATTAAGTTAATTCAGTGGAGTATTTTGTGTTATACCCATATCAACACAATCAAACTCAATTCAAATCTCAATCTCACAATCATCTCGAATCAATCTCCATTGTCGACGCCAGTCCATCTCAATTCATGTGTCGGCGTAGCCTTTATCATTTCGACGCAATATCTCATCAATTCATTGCAATTTGTATGAGGCCATTCCTCTATCATCTCAATACAACTAGTTTCATCATTTATTCTGATCAACATCGTCAATGCAGTATCTATCATATCACCCCTTTTTTATTACTCACTTCGCTTGTCCCTCTATTCAGTAATGCTGAATATCTTATTTCAACTAAACTTGCTGAAATTTAATTTCCAAAACATGCCCCGCCAAATTCCTATAAAAATTATTAAACAAACACATTTGATATCTGCCCTAGTCTTAATTAATTCTTGTTACACTGTCTATTCAATTCAAATACAACATAACAATTACAAAAAATTTACAAATTAGCCCAACCTTCAAATCAGGTTACATTCATTGATCTGTCATCATTCTACCATTTTAATTGAACTTCTTAGATACTAGCTCTTTTAGCTTAGTACCCCCCACTATTTCTAATTCCTTCATTTTTACTTTTTATTTGTCCTTGACGGGGAAAGGTTCACTGTTTCTTTCATCCGTCGTCTAGACATCACCATTCTTTTGTCCCATAATCGCGTTCTTAAATCTTGCTAAAAACATCGTTTTCAAGTCTTTCTTTCGCTTCCTACCCCCCACTGTCCTGTAAATATATTCAGAAAAACAAATCCAAGTTTCAATTTTTCATTCCACTACCCATGTTCTTCTCCCTCGATCTCTCTCCATCTCCATTCATACCATTTTAAATCCGATTACCCCTTTTTTTCTCTCAATACGCCCCTATCAAACATCATTCCAATCAATCCAAAGCTTCTTTCCTTTGTCCTGCCGATTACAAAACAAACTTAGGCCATTGTTTTTCATTGTTATTTAACGCCTCATTAGTCCAATTCATTTCATTACCTTCTTCATATCACCACTCGTATTCACTTCAAAACTCTCAATTTATCCACTTTATCAATTTCCATCTCTACAATTTTCAAACCCATTGATCCTCATCCTTATCATGAAATTCATTTAATGATTCATCATTAGCCATCCTCCATTAGCTCCTCTACCAAATCATCCATCACCTGTTACTTCTACTTTGATTCCTGTTGCATTCTTTATGGTAGCCCTTAACCCCGTTCTTTCCTGTAACAATTTGGTCCGCATTTCTCCTATTTCCTGACTTTGTTCATCACTTTTTCTATAACGTTAAACATGCTCACTACCACAGATCGATCCATTTATCTATTTTTTTTTTATTATAGCATTTGAGGTTAATTAAAGAAAATTAAATTATTTATTAAGTATCTCGGTCCCGATGTTAATTACATGCTCCACGTTCCAAGGCGCCAAATTGTAAAGTTTTCACCAAATTTGGCGACCTCCCAACGCAAATTTTAAAACAATTAAAACAAAATTGTATCTCGTGTTCGCGGTTCATGATTCATGCCACACGTTCGGGCAGCCAATTGTAAGTTTCACCAAATTTGGCTAGACCAACGAAATTCTAACAATTAATCTGCTCTCGGATCGCGGGTTAAAATCGAGCCACACGTACTGGGCGCCCAAATTGTAAGTTTCACCCCCTGGGATAAATTGCCCGGACACAGGATGAGGTCTTTAATAAACAAAGATAATACAAGGTTCTAAGCTCAAAAATGTGCCGAAGGAACACAAAATTCTTCAATTATAATAAAAAAAAATATTAATTAATTAATATTAATTATAATTAAATTAATTATTTTTGTAACTTAACAAATTCCTGAAAAACATAACGTTTAGTAATAGGATTTTCAAAAATGGATCAAAGTCTACTAAAGTATAAACTGAGAATGATTTCCATTCAGACTGGATATATTGTAAATAAAATAAAATACAGACAAATTAAATAGCAGCCTTACCTGCCCTAAGGATCCTTCTTATTATAAAGACTAATTCCATCGGCTAGTCCCACCTGCCCTATCCATTACATCTATTTACCATCCACAATATTATAATTAGTTTTTTTTTTAATTGTTTTAAAAAAATGATGGATGAATTTTAAATAGTACTGATTATTAAAGATTGGGATCTCATCTATTTATTTCCGGAAGAAAATGCGATGCGTAATTCCGACGGACGTAAGTAACCAGTGGCCCCACGTGATAAGCTGAAGTCGAGTGGTTACAGCGCCGATCAGATATGCCGCAGAAGCAGCGCTGCCTACTCGACAGTTTATGGGTCGCCACGGAACACGCACGGTGATTGAGTATGACGTTAATCCAATTTAATGTAGCGGAACAGCCAGCACAGTTAAGTAGAAGAATTTAATGACATTGATATGACAACTCGGATATGAGCACTTCATGTATGTTCAGATTATGAGATTCGCTAGGTGACACAAAGTCGTCGAATCAATTAATAAATTTCAAATTAGGGGACATAGGGAATCGTCACTGTAACGTCTCTTTGGATATTGAGATGCGCAGGTGACACAAAAATCGTTCGAATCAATTAATATTCAAATTAGTGCATAGGCACGTCACTGTAACGTTCGGGATATGAGGATGCGCAGATGACACAATAAAAAAACCGAACACACGAGTGTAAATTACACATACCAATATTTCACAATAACTTGATTATTTATATCCGAAGAATTAACCGTTTCAAAGCCTTATAAACTTTCAACTTTAAAACACTGCGGATTACACTCCACAAAGGTATTTGAATGAAGGCGCCCCCTATTATGGACTAATCTCGACGGAGCACAGGGCCGTATCTCCGACCGTTAACCAACTGACTGGTTCAACCACGCCTATGCGGCCTGCGCCGACAGCACACCACACCTCTACGACAACCCTCAAACCTCTCCTAGCTGATCCACCGTCCAACCAAAGTTTTATATTCTCAAAGGTCCACGTGATAAGCCTAGCTCCTCCCTAACAAGTGTAAAGGGAACACCACTGTGATTTACCTTCCAAAACACCCCATCACTACACCCTTCACCTATCGTTTCGCACGAGGTTTGATCTGCTTTATTACAATCCGAGAACTGGCTGCGTCTTCCCTCCTGGTTCACGGTGTCAAGTCCACGAGAAGGATTTCAGAACGTTCGTCGTTACAAAATATGAGTTGCAATGAAGCATAGTGATGTCAATGCTAGGAGAGACTAACCTCTCTATGAAGAAAACCCTCACGTAGTGCACTTCAAACTTAATTACTCTCTTAATACTCAACCGATTCGTTTAAAAAGGGTAAACATCTTTAACATAACAGGTTTTAGATAATGTTGGTACTTTAAGTTTTGAATTTAAGCTATAAATAGCTTAATAGTTTTATTTACTAATTATTCACTTTTATGTAATTACACAGACAAATTCGTAATAAATGATGATTGGTTTGATAGTGATTACAGTAGCGATTATTATGATTAAAATACACTTGATTGCTGCATTTTAATGAAGTGAATAAATTAATTGCAGAAATTTGCATATTAATATGGAAATATGTTATATATGAATTCGAAAATAGCTAGGGAGGCTTGTTAATCTTACATGGAGTTTGAAGAGGGTTTGAGTTTGTCGGCGACAGCATGATATTAATTTAATCGTTTGGTTCACGGGTTGATGAGTCGGGAAAAAAAAACTTGTTCCAAACCATAAAGTGAACCAATAATAGTTAACGTTGCCGGTACCCGGTGCGAGTGACGTTGACAGTTCTATAATTATTAGTAATTTGACCAGTGTTTTTCATTTTTGGGGTTGTACTCATGCTTCAAGTTTCTAATTAGTGCAGTAATAAAGGGAAAATAAGTAGTTGTTTCATTGCACGTTCAGTTTTGAACCCCGCAGCAGAACGCGCAATAAAAAAATTATTTCTCATGAAAATCGCAATTTAAGTGTTTTTTTTTTTTTGTTTTTTAAGTTCTTCGACTTATAACACCTACATGCTTTATCCAATTGTAATGATTTTTCACAGAAACCTCAATTTTCATGAATAAATATATTCGTGTGAAATTTGAGCGCAATCGAAAAATATTTTTTTATGAAAATCGCAATTTACGTTTTTTTATTTTTTTATTTTACATTTCTTTGACTTATAACACCTACATGCTTTATCCGATTGTAACGATTTTTATACAGAACCTTTATTTGATAAATTAATATATTGGTGTGAAATTTTAGCGCAATCAAAAATAATTTCTCATGAAAATCGCAATTTAACGCTTTTTTCGTTAAAAAAATTACGCTCATCCAACACAACGCGCCTGAAAAAGCGTTTGCGAAGCTTCCTAGTATATTTCCTTTTAATACACTTCCTTATAAGCATGGCCTTCTTTAGAACAATACCATGCAGCTGCAAAATAACTTTATTTACCATGACACGTTTAGAGAATTTATACTTTTAGAAGTTTCAAATATAAATACATAATATTTTATGTAAAAATATATTAAACAAACAATATATGACATATTCATTTGTATTTTACACTCGAAAACAAGTTTATTGTATGTATAATAATATTAATCGCGAAACCTACAAACGAAATGCTTGTATCAATGTATCTTATGTTAAAATATTTCCGCGCGTTCTAATTTAAATGAATCCGGTTCTCCACGAGGGGCCTACGAAGTTACTCCGAATTGCTGCTAGGTAGCTGTAGCTTCGCTCGAGCTGCGGGCACGCTGCCTAGCATGTTGGCAATGTATACATGAGCGGAGGCAAAATTTTTCGTAGACACTCAGCATAGGCCGTTACGACTCTAGCTATAATATTAGTCACTCAAACGGTTGTACAGTAAACCTATTATAGTCAATCTTACGCAAAACTAATTGGATGAGCGTAGCGAGCGAAGCGAAAGATTCCATTTCACTACACCGGAGAAAAAAATCCGGAATGTTTTTCTTTTTTTCTTTTTTTTTTCCTGTATTTTTGTGTGTCTGTTAAAACGATTCCGGCTAAACCGATACTCCAATTGCGATGAAATTTTATGGAGGCCTTCGAAATCTCTGAACGAAGAACTGCCACGTTTTGAGCGCAATCGAAAAATTATTTCTCATGAAAATCGCAATTTTACGATTTTTTTCGATTTTTAAAACATTTCTTCAGCTTATAACTCCTACATGCTTTGTCCGATTTTAATGATTTTTTCACAGAACCTTAATTTTATGGATTTATGTATTCGTGTGAAATTTGAGCGCAATCAAAAAACTATTTCTCATGAAAATCGAAATTTTACGTTTTTTTTCTTTTTTAAGACAATTCTTTGACTTATAACACCTATATGCTTTATCCTATTGTAATAATTTTTTCACAGAACCTTAATTTTATAAATTCATATATTTGTGTAAAATTTGTGCGCAATTGAATAATTATTTCTTATGAAAATTTCAATATTATGATTTTTTCCTTTTTTTAAATTACAATTAATTAAAAAAAAATTAAATTTAGGTTAATTTTTCATTTAATTTAATTTAATTTTAAAAAAATCTTCAACTAAGTAATGATTTTTTCACAGAACAACAGAAAATCCGCATAACACATGGCAGCTCAATGCACCAATTACGCTCATCCAACAACGCGGCGGGACTTAAGCGTTTTCCTAGTAATAAAAATTCTGACAAAGTTTGAAAGCTGTGCTAATAACTGATGAAATATTACAATGATAAATGCATGTGTATATCAATTGCGTCTGTTGCAAACGGCAACCATTTTGATAGCATTGTTGACTATTTCTACTTAAGTTGACAAATGACTCAACCTGGTAATGACAGTGTGCAATTCCAATGCTCCTTGGATCAATTCATTAGAAAAATATACTGACAGTGCATCTAGTAGGTACATTACATGTAGAACTTACAGCAGCTCAAAGATTTTGATCCACAACTCAACCCTGATCCAGAACTAGTTCCCTTACCCTACCGGATCAGAAAAATTTGAAAAAAATATTTTTGATTTTCTAAAATAGCCAGGTAACAAAGCCATTCACTAAATTTTGACTTGGTAGCATATTTTCGAAAATAGAAAAACGCGGTCGAATAGCCTTAATAACTTGATCTAATTGATGTGACGAAACAGCTAGCCTTAGCACATTAAAATGTCTGTCTGCCTTCCGTATTGCAACATCTGACCGGCTTACAAGAAATAATAAAATTACCATAAGTCATATTCTTGACAATATTTCAAGAATCATGGGGGGGGGGGAGCGATCATCCCTACCACCAGTCCCATGGATCCGCCACTGGAGAGAGAGACTCTGCAAACAGTAGAAATGATTGATAGTCGGCACCCATAGTACAGAGTTATTTCCACGTGTCAATGATCAGTGTAAAGTAACTGAGTAAAAGTAATTGAGTAGAAGTAATTAATTACTTTTTAATATTTAAGTTTTTACTTGAATTACTTTTATTTTAATGTAACTGTAACTGATTTACTTTTATAAGTAATTGCACTCAAGTTTTCAATTACTTTTTAAAGTTACTTTTTGTAACCATGCTTGTACTTTCCAGTAATACGAAATAATATTACGATGTCTCAAATTCAAACAGTAGAAACAAGTTAAACTTTTTTTTAGAGTGTGTAATGATGGAACAATGTTTTTTCCGCCGACTCCGCTTGAGCCCATACAATAATAGTACACTGAGTTTGAACCCTTGAGCTCGAATTGTGAGAAATGATTTAATGATGTCGAAAGCCAG
>JAMZAV010016455.1:0-10769 GCA_024449915.1 Sweltsa coloradensis | reverse complement strand
TGATTGACCAAATATCATGTTTTTTTTATAAAAAGGGGTTTTAAGGGAACTGTAAGGTTTCTTGCTATGTTGTCGTTGAGTTAGAGCGGTAGATTCACGATTGTTAAAGAGTTTGCCCACTTTAGGTCTATAATCTTTAGTACGAGGAAGTTGTTATTATTATCACTAGTGTTCTTTATGATACTGTATTGTAGGTTTTTTAAAATAAAAATACCAACACCCCCCTGCTTTCCGTTTGGGCCTGCAGGAGAATATTCGCATTGTAGTTTGGTAAGTTATAAAATTCGGCTTCATCACTGCTTATCCAGGTTTTTCTGTAATTACAATTATATCAATTTTGGTGTTCAATGTTTTTAGAATTATGGCCAGCCTATCAAGCTTATCGCCTCTTAGACTTCGAGCATTGAGATAGAGGATTTTCATGTTACCATATTGTCTTGCTTTAAATTCAGTAATACTGTTGTTACTGTTTTCTGTTACATCATGTTATTATAACCTTTGTGTGCCATGTGTTACAGTTTAAGGCAACCAGGTAGGGAGTATTTAACATGGGATTTGATCAACTTTAGGAACATTTTTTCCAGAAACTACTGAAGCTAGGGATCTACATTTTTGGGACATTATAGATTATGTGTTAATAATGAAATAGACTATGGTCAATTATATACCATCAGTAGTTTTATGTTACACCATATTTCAGGTCTATTAACATTTTAAGTAAGAATTTATGACATTTTAATGTATATATCTATAAATTTTAGTAAATCTATTCATGGGAAAACTGCCATTGTAGTCTATATTTTAGATTATCCATAATAATAGCTGAAAAAAAATTTCAGACCTGTATCTATAGTACTTTTTTAAAATATATGTTCCTAAAGTTGAAAAAACATTATTCCCCGGGAAAATCGATTTAAAGTTAAATGTACATTTAAGAATAGTAGGGGCCTAGGCCCTAGGCCTAGGACTCATTTGCATACCAAGTTGCATTTAGATGTATTCCAGCACCATAATCTGGATTGTCAGGATTTTATTCATCAACATCGATTCAAAATCAAATTAAATTACCTGAAGTTGTTTCACAATCTCCTCAAAGCATTTTGTTTGTAGCTGTTGGCGGAAAAAAGGTGAGGTTAGGAACGTCACTATCAACATTGTCGGCATTATTTGTGGCTGCATTTTCATGCTGAACCACATTAGGCGTAGGTCTAGGCGTACTACATCTATTGGAAATGTAAATGAACTTTCTCTGTATTTTAAATCGAGGCATCTTGAATAATAACCAAGAAAAACGTAATTGACACGATGAAAACATCATAACAAACACGAATGTAGTCAAGAACAACATCAACATGTAGATCGATAATCGAAAAGTCGAATAAACACTGACACAAGGTTCATACCAAACCTATGAAACAAATTCTGCTACTTGAAATTAAAACCAAATCCGCTAATACAAATCTTTTCTAAACGACTTATGTAGCCCGAAAAAGTGTTTTTGACGACGGTTTTTAGTGTATGGGGACACACTTATATGAGTGTTCGTATTATTTTTGTACAATATTTACTTTACAACCTACCAACATGCTCATATCATTTTATTCAGAAAACAACAGAGATTAATAATCCCAAAAACATTTTTTGGTAAGGTTTGAAAATCTTTCGCGGCCTGGTTGCCTTAAACTGTCCTGTCTAGTTACCAGTCTAATACTAATCTAATCTCTAAATACATAAACTAAATATAAGTGGAATACAAAGATTTTGTATTGGCTATACTGATTTGAGTTGAAAGCTTAAAGTTAGTATGGACGGTAAACAAGTTGAATCAATATTAAATCTATAGGAACTCAAACCTGCGATAAATGATTATATTAACAGGAACAGGGTTATATTGAACAGTTAAAAATATTTTCAAGGCATACCAAATCACGTTCTGAGACAACGTATTTCTTCTCACCATTTGGAGATAAAGTGATTATCTTGCCATCTTGGGTCCAGACGCAGCGTTTCCCTGCGATTTGTTGACAGCGGCAAAGAAGTGAGTTGAAGTTGAAGTTGAGTTGCAATTCTGATTTTGGTTAGGGATTCCGTGATTGCTACAGTGGAACCCTTCAGGGCTTTTTTACTTCTCCATACGTCATCCCTAACACCATAGCTAATGAATTTTATGATGACTGGCCTACTGTTTTTGTGTCTGGGATTGTTAGAATGAAGGCGATGACAGCGGTCAATATCATTTCCATCTATTTTGTACGTAAGATTCAGCCGATCGTTGATTGTTGACACTATCAGTTTGGTGGTATCTTCTTTAGGTGATTCCGTAAGGCCATGGACAATCAAGCAATTTCTACGTGTGTATTGCTCTAGAGAGTCGATTTTTTCACGGAGGGGCTGTCCCTTTTCGCTCGTAGAGTGCTTTGATTTCATCCAACTGGCTCTGCACAGCAGCTTTAATCATACCGATCTTTTTTACCCATTCCTTAAGCCAAGAATTGGCATCGGAGGGTACTGTCTGGGGGGTTGATTGAATGTTTGAAAGTTTGACTCGATGTTATCAGTTGCTGATTTGAGCATTACCTCAAATTTCCGCTCAAAAATCAAGATACCGTTCATCCATCTGTTTTTGTTTTTTGAGGGTGCCATGGTGAGTGCGCGGTGTTAGTTTGTTTGTTGGCAGGGTTGGCAGTACTGATGTGGTGCGCAGTGGGATGGGTGCGCAGTGCTGGGATGTGTCTTTTTGCACGACTCGCCGTAGAACGGTAGAACGCCCCCCCGGTCGGTAGAATGTGCGTAGCCAGGTGATGTCTATGGCAGGCTGTGAGATGGGCGCGCAAAACGCGCTACGAAGTGAGGTTATGGTACGATCATGGAGTTGGATGATAAGGAGGTCTAGCTCAAATGGAACAGCACGTCCACGATCGTGTTGTTGTTTGAGCCTATTCGCCATTTTGATTGTTATAACCACTACAGCAGGTTAAACTTTGCTACAATGAACTGTGGTAGCCCTAGGTTCCTTGGTTACCAAAGTAAACAATAAAAAATGTCTGCCAATTTGAAGTGCTAACTTGTACCCCGCCGACCACACACCTGCGCCTCCAGTACGCCATACTATTTATAACTCCATGGACGATGATGTTATGATTGAAGATTAACCTTATTCAAGGTAGTTATGAGCTGAGATAATTTGTATAGTAGGACTAGTTGGTAATAAAGTGAGTTTTAAGTTTACCTCATTTGATATTGAGAGATGACCCCTGTTTCATTTAATATTAAACGCGTATGATTGGTTTTCGTTCATGCCAGCTGCCAGGCCTACCAACTTTATGAATTCTTCCTGTCAATGTGAACGAACTGTGTCAGACTGACTTGCTAAACTGTTATTGTCTACTTTTCTTGTTTACAATTTGCGTCTATTTACCGTGCTACTTTATGAATTCTTCCTCTCAATGTGAACGAACTGTGTCAGACCGACGTGCTAAACTATTATTGTCTCCTTTTCTTGTTTACAATTTGCTTCTATTACCGTGCTACTTTATGAATGCTTACTGTCATTGTGAAAGAACTGTGTTAGACCGACGTCATTGATGGATCATTGATAGCTAAATATGCTAGTTGAGAATACAAACTCACCACTCGGGTTTTTATTAAGTTTAAAGAAATTAAATTTATTTGATTAAACATAATATTTTAGAAATTTGCTTGTTTAAGAGTTAATTACAATTACTTATATCGATTTGAAATAGAATAGTCCTCCTGGATCAATTTTTATAAGGCTGAGATTGGTAGGTTTTTGTTTGAAGGAGCGCTGTATTGGGAAAGCCTATTGTTCTAGGTGGCAGCCATAAGGAATACATACCAACGTGCGTTTACTTGACATAATCTCGCCGTCCCGCACCAATGATTACCTACTAGGCGCTTCGGAAACGCTTTTAGTCGCGTTGATGGATTAGATTTTTTTTTTGTTTTTAGTATGAGTGGGATCACTTGCCTTGGAGGTGCTTTTCGATTGCATTGTAGGTGATTGTTGTCAAGTTTCTATTGTTACTTTTTAAATTTGTTATTTAAAACTTAAAAAACTCATATTAAAACCTTTATTCTAAGGATTTGGCTAACATTTTCATTTTTTTTCATTCAAAAAGCAATACAACACAATTACTTAATGTCCTTAAAAAATGTGAACGTTTTAGCTCAGCCCGTTTGGTCGAATCGGCCCAAATGTCACAAAAATAATGCACTAAAAATCGAACAAAAATCGTGAAAAGTACGTTATTCATGAGAAATATTTCTTCGATTGTCCCCAAAAAACCGTGGCAGGTTTTAAGTTCCAGAGATTTCGAAGGTCCTCTCCAATTTTCATCAAGATCGAATATCCATTCCCGGTAGAGCGCAAACAAACAGACGGGAAAAACAAAAAAAAAACAAAAAAACAAACATTGGAGCTAAATTTTTTGAGGGGTCGTGAAATTTGAAGTCTTCGTTTCGCTCATCCAATAACTAATTATTATTTTTTTTTTTTATACTTGCGCTCTCAGAGAGCGAGGGACACTCGTTCAGCACGTTAAGTTACAGGGTAGGCGTGATCTTTTTGGGTTTTCTCGTCAAGGTGATTATGAAATTTGACAAGATGGCCTACGACGTCCAAGCTTGTCACGCTCCTATTGCAGAACCACATCTACGAGTGGGTCCGCGATCACCGGGGTCCACCACAAGTTCACCGACACCGACGCCGACCCCCACAACGCCCCCAGAGGCTTCTTCTTCTCCCAATCGGATGGCTGATGGTGAAGAAACACAAGGATGTCAAGGAGAAGGGGAAGACCGTGGACATGAGCGATCTTGAGGAGGATTTCATCTTTTGTCTGGCAGAGGAGGTAAAACCTGACGTTTTTTATACTAGGGAAACGCCAAAGTCGTTGTTAAACGAGTGAGTGAGCTATGTGTCGAGTACGAAATTACATTACTTTTCTTCCCCCTACCTTAGGCCTACCTAGCCTATCATGGGCTAGAGAGGCGCATTATGACCTTACAGTTGACGCGCCCGTCCCCGTTTACCAACTAAACTTTAAAAAACTATATTTATACGAATATAATTATCATACTTAAATGCAAATTTTCCCGGGTACTCACCACAAGACTCGCTCACTCGTCTAACTACGACTTTGGCGTTTCCCTAGTCTATTTGGCTAAGGCACCCTTGTAGCCTAAATGTGAAAGAAGTGGGTTCAATCGCCTGGTCGGGAAAAATTTTGTAATTTCTGTATTGTATTTCAAAAATAATAAACATGTTTTGAAATGCATATAACGCATGTGTCCATCATCTGTGGCAATAGGGCCTACTATGGTAAACATAGCCAGTACGAAAAACGTGAAAATTGCAAGGTTTACTCAATCTACGAGCGGAATTTGGGGGTACATTGACGTAAAACATTCGACAGACATTGCATGGGCACGGTATTTCCACAGCCAGGTAAATACAAAAAAAAAAAATATATTTTCAAAATCTAAAACATTGTCGTTAAAATAATTTCTAAACATTGGAAGTCTTTTCATTTTTATTATTTCTTGTAGGTTTAAATCGCAATGAATCTTGCTGATTTTGTTAGAAGTTCTCAATAAACTCGTACCGGATGTCTGTTTAAAATTTTCAGCGAAAATTGGTTCAGCGATTCGGCTGATTTCAACGTACACACACGCACGAAACGCGGGAAAAACAATAAGGGCCGTTTAAGTCGAATGGAGATCACTCCGTTCGCTACGCTCACTCGTTCAATAAGAGACTCAGCACTGTTGCAGTTTTAAACTATAAGCAATCCCCGGTGTAGGCATTTTTAAATTTCTGTCTATAAGTACTAAACATATAAGCGTCATAGTCGCCTACTATAAAACCTAGGTCAATCATATATATTAATTTTATATATATATTATATATATATATTATATATATATATAATATATATATATGCAGACATTGTATTTTCGGGTAGCCCGTGTGGTTTTATTATAGTTTTCCCAAAGTTTCGGCAGTTCTCCCTGCCCATTCAAGGAAATTTTAAAAAAAAACAATATCAAAAACAACACAACCTAACTTAATAACATACACTGCAACTAGATTACATAGACAAAACTAAATAGCTTGAAAACATAGGTACTAATGACAACATATTATATACTCCAGAATTTTAAAAACTGTGAAGACATCAAAACACCATATTACTTTTTAGATGACCTCAGCGTACGAGTAGATGGCTCAGGGGTTCTTGTTGAGTTTCCCCCCTCTTGTCAACTCTTGTTGTCGGAGGGGGACGGCCTTAAAAACATGTTCCACATGGAGAGTTTTTGGTTGAATATGACAGCCTTGCAAAACATGTTTCGATGTGGCTGGAAGTCTTTTAGCATCGTCCCCGTGGTTCATGTTGTGTTTCCGTTTCTTCCATCTCCACCGCCTCTTTACGATTCGGGCACTTCATGTTCCACTTTTGGGTAAGGTTTTAGCTTCAACAAAGTTAATCCAATGCCCTTGTCGAAAGCATGTTGGAAAAGAGCTGAGGTGGTTTCCATACGTCTAACTGCAACTCTATGTTCGTCGATGCGGACATATATTTGCGGCTAGTTCTTCCTACTAAGTCTGTTCGCAACTTCCACACGGAATTTCGTATATCCATGGACTCGGTTAGGAATGGTGACTTTAGCGTAACGTAAATAGATGAAATCTTCCGATCCGTGCTAAAAACAGTTCTTATATTCTGTTTTTTGAGTAAACGCTTATTTTATCAGTGGTTCCCTTTGGGCGTAAGGCAGAAACGCAGTTTATCGGGTTCATCTTTTGGAATATCTTGATCAACAGGTTTATTCGACTTTTTTGGAAAGCTCGAGCAATTTTGTTGGGGGAAAATCCGTCAGAGAGTAAGGTGTTTCGTAACCCAATCATTTTTTCAGCAATGTGCTCATCATCAGACAGTCTTTTGGATCTAATAGGCAAAGATGTTCACTACTGTGGCAAGCTTGCTGGGTGGTGGTGTGAGTCTGCGTTTAAATATCGATTTGTATGCGTTTGTTTACGGTACACGGTATGTCCCAAGGTCTCATCCCCTTTCCCTTTATTAAAAAAAACATCTAAAAATGGTAGACATTGTCTTTTTCTATTTCTATTGTGAATTTAATATGTTCATTTAACACATTCAGATAATCAAGAAATGTATAAAGTTCATCAAATCCAGTGTCCATATGGCCATATATCATTGATATACCTCAACATAAACTAGGTTTCAAACGAGCCATTTTCCAGAGCTTTTCTTCAAAATCAGCCATGAATATGTTCGCAATAGCTGGAGACAATGGAGATCCCAAAGGTGCTCCCTGGACCTGTTTGTACAGGTTGCCATCATTCCTGAAATACGTGTTTGAAAGACAGTGCTCTACCAAATCAGTAATGTACCTAGGAGGTTTAATTTTTGAGCGAATTCAGATATGATGGCACCTGTACAAACGGTCCAGGGAGCAAACCCATGGGATCTCCTTGTCTCCAGCTATTGCGAACATATTCATGGCTGATTTTTGAAGAAAAAGCTCTGGAAAATGCTCGTTTTAAACCAAGTTTTTGGTTGAGGTATATCGATGATATATGTGCCATATGGACACATGGAGTTAATGAACTTTATATCTTTCTTGATTATCTGAATGGGTTTTAAAACCCTTAAATGAACATTTTTAAATTCACAGAAATAGAACAAGACAAATGTCTACCTTTTTAGATGTTCTTTTAATCAAGAAAGAGGATGAGACCTTCGGACATACCGTCCCACCGTAAACAAACGCATACAAATCGATATTTAAACGCAGACTCACACCACCACCCAGCACAGCTGCCACAGTAGTGAACACCCTTGCTATTAGATCCAAAAGAATGTCCTGATGATGAGCACATTGCTGAAGAAATGATTGGGTTACGAAACACCTTACTCTCTAACGGATTTTCCTCCAACACAATGCTCGAGGGATTCCAAAAAACGTGAAGTTAACCTGTTGATCAAGATATTCCAAAAGATGAACCCGATCAACTGCGTTTTCTGCCTACTCCAAGGAACCACTGATAAAATAAGCCGTTTACTCAAAAAACAGAATATAAGAAATGTTTTTAGCACGGATCGGAAGATTTCATCTATGTTACGTTACGCTAAAGTCCCCCATTCCTAACGAGTCCCATGGTATATACGAAATTCCGTGTGAAATTGTAGTGGATAAAGATGTCTTTCAAATTTTTCAAATTAGTGCAAAATGTGAAACAAGCGCGAAAATTTGCATACTGACTAATTTGGTGTGCTGAATCCAAAATTTATGGCCACAAGATGAAATCCTAATATTTCTATGAGTTTTTAATTTAATTAGATTAATCAATTAAATTAAAATAACAGGATTAATTCATCTCTATGTGGTCAAGCGTGATATTTAATGAAAGCAAATAATGCATTCAACATTTGTGATTTGATAAAAGTGAAATTTAATTGATGGTAATTAATTAAATCGATCAATTAATAAAAAATCAAATATGTAAATTTAACACTACAATAAGATGAAAAGTTCGGTTAATTTACATTTTCATAGTTATTTTGGTCTTAAACCAAAATGGAAGTAATTTCGATATTAGTCACAATATTAAATCTTAGTTAAATTACTTAATTATTTAATCAATCAATTATGTTTTTGTTCTAAAACATATCATGTGACATATCAAACTGTAGCATTTTTCTTCAACAAAATGTTTTTTATGTATGTTATATTATTACAAAAATAAATGTTCAATTCAGCTAATATTAATGAACAACAAAATTTCAGAAATAATTCAAAACGTCAATTAACATCTATCCTAAAACGTAACATAGTTGTCAAAGAAAATTATTTTTCGTTTGCAGCATGATTAAATCTCGGGCACATTAAAATTAATTGGTGCTTTTGTATGCAAACGGTACATTATTATTCACACCAAATTTCTCCATTCACAATGCCATTACCAATTGTGACACCCCCGGCGTGATTCCTTTAGGAACCATATTTTGTAACTTTATTTGTTAGTTCACCCTTTGCACTATATTATTACCGCAGTATCGAATGATACATGATGGTTACACCACATTGCACATTTTCATCACACAATTACACATCACTCCTGGAGCACTCTGTGTCGCAGATACACAGATAAGAGCATAGTAAAGACGCTTTCACGCAAGAGCATTTAGGTCCGCAATTAATCTTGCAGCTACATCTACTAGTTAACGGCATTGCGATGACACCCGCGAGTAGAAAACACAGAGTGTGATAACGAAAATTATAATATATGTTCATAATAATAATAGTCATTTTGAACCAGTACCAATATTTACTTCTGAACGAACAGTCCACAACGTCTTATAGCCTGATTCCGTAGTGCGCCATCCCCAGTCAGTGGTTCTGGAAGGATGGCAGCTTGAACCAAGCATTGTCCCCAAACGTGTCCTGCTAGGTGAGCAGCTCGCATTCCAGTTCTTTGAGGCTGCTTGAGTTGGAATGATGTTTTCTTAGCTTCAATTCTTTTTTAGTGACTCGGCAATCATTCAGTGATTGTGCAGATGAACTGCGATCGTACATTACAACAACGAAGCTTTCGAGAATTGACAGTTGCGCATCAGATACGACTTCTGGGAGCATTTGACAGTGAAGTAAACACGGGAGTGCTTCCTCGAAATGAGACCATATATCCTTCACGGTTTTTCTTGCCTCTCCCGGAGAATGACGACACTATGTCACAGCCACTGAACGCGTGCCAGAATGACAAGGCTAACATTTAGCTTCTCCCAAAATTTGCGCATACTGATGGCAGCGTTTATGCTTACCGACACCAAATTCATGCTAAAGTTCATCCACATTTAATTTATGATAAGCGTGCAGTGTATAATGATCACGTCCCCAATCTACAGTGTTTATCATTATATATATTTTTTTTTTTCATCCAATAACAGAAACTTGTACATTGTACATGTGTTCTCCGCAGAGCGGCTAAGGGTGTAAGTGCAAGATCGTTTTCCCACGGGGGTACACTTTGGCGGTCTTGCTTCACCCCCTTTTAAACCAACAGCACGTGGTTTCTCTAGTGGTCACCCACTCAAGAACTGACCACACCCGACGGTGATCTATCGAGAACCGGTGTAAATTTAAACATGTTAAAGGGCCGGGCCCGGGAATTAAACAAACTTGAATGTTTTTTCATGCAACAAAAGCCGGCCATCAGCTTCTACGTGAGTGCATGGATCAATTTAGGCTGTATAAATGGAGTCATTGTTTGAAGTCACGTGTTATTCCGACAGTGCACACGAGAGTGGTCTGTTCCGAGATGCAGTTTCCACCAGTCGACAAGTTCCTCTTTGAAAGTATACGCACAGATATGTCTAAGACATATATAGTCGTTCCGATAGACCCCCAAATTCACGAGAATTGTCTCAATCGGAGTGGCAAAGGTTCACATATACCAATTCGATTCCCAACACCCTCAGCTATCATTTTAAGCTTGATTAACTCAACATTTCGTTCACCTCCATAGGTCGCGACGCTTACACGCCCGCTCAATTTTTTCGTCCGCACGTGACAATTAATATTAAATTTCTTGTTATAAAGCCTTACGCTCATCTTTATGTCCATGTTTTCACCATAAACACATTTAATATAGTGTACTGTAACTTCAATACATAAATACAGTCGTTTCAAAGAAAATCAAATAGCCTTCAGAATGCGATTTTTTT
>JAMZAV010016454.1:0-10237 GCA_024449915.1 Sweltsa coloradensis | reverse complement strand
AGACCCATATAAGAAATTTCCCCTCCTCGTTAACACTCACTCGACGGGTGACAGTGCTCGCGAGACTTGAATGCGGTAGGCCGCATACCCATTCTCCGGTTCATTGTTAGAAAGCATTTTTTGATGTAGTTAAATGTTATAATTTCTCATTATTTTCAAATTAGAATATTATGTAATTAATTAAAATAACTTTGTATTTTTAAAATAGCTTGAAAAACTGCCGTAATTATTGCCTGTCGAATTATTCTGATCGTAACCATGAATTTTACAACTAACTTAATTAGGCAGTTTTCAGCTATTTTTAAATAAAAAGTTATTTTATATTAATTTTACATGATTATTCCATATATTTGAAAATAAATGAGAAATTATAACATTTTAAACTACATGAAAAAATTGATTTCTTAAACAATGCCACCTGGATGAATGGGTTCATGCGGCCTACCGCATTCCAACGTCTCGCGAGCACTGTCACCCGTGCCGAGTGGAGGGTGGTAACGAGGAGGGGAAATTTCTGATACCTGGGATCTTTCTTTACTTGCAAAGGACTTTAGAGTATATGTATGGAATTAAGGGTGTAGTTTTAAAGTGTTGAAAGAGTACCTACTAAAATCGTAAACAGAGAGTGCGCTTTGGCAACCATGAATCTGAGAGCATTGATTGTGAGCATGGGGTACTTCAAGGGTCAACGTTAGGTCCATTACTTTTTATACTACACATTAATGATATTAATAAGTGTTTAATTAAATGTTTTATTAACATATATGCAGATGACATGGTCATTTCCATTAGTGGTTATAATTTAATGGAGCTAGTGCGAATACTGACACAGGAACTAAAGATAGCACAAATATGGTTAAATGTAAATAAACTAAAATTAAACATAGCCAAATGTAAGGGTATGATAATTGCAGGTGCTAAGAATAATAAGGATGTAAAGGTTGACATTAAGATAGAAGGAGAGACAATCGAAATGGTACAGATGTTTAAATATTTAGGAATTATTATAGACAATGAATTAAATTTTGAAGCACACATGCAATATGTTATAAAAAAGGTGGGTAAGAAAAGTAGGATATCTGATGCGAGTAGGAAGTAAACTATCTAACTGGTCAAAGAATATTATTTATAATAGTTTTGTGAAACCACACTTTAATTACTGCAACACTATTTTTGTTAATGCAACTAAGGAGGACATAATGACACTACAAAGGCTCCAAAACAAGGTTATGCGGTATCTGCTTCATGAGAGAAGGGATACTGCAATTATTGAAATGCTGCACAAACTTGAGTGGATGAGTGTGCAAGAGAATATTAATGTACGTAGCATCGTATATATTTATACATAAAATCACATTGGGCACAGTCCCAGACTATTTAATAAATAAGATTGAATATGTTGGTATTAATCACAACTACGGTACGAGAGGGTGTGTAGAAAACAATATCTATCTAGAGCACTGTAACACTAGCGTATTTAGTAATAGTCTATTCTATAAGATGTCAGAAATACAAAACCCCATTAAATACTTTTAAGAAAAAGTTATTTGAATATATAATTAGTATAAGATAACCAAATGTAAAATAATGTACAAAAATAGCAGTTGTGCTAAATAAAGAATTCCAAATTGAAAAATCTCATCTTAATTATTAAATGGGCTTACAATAAATGAATACGTTGGAGACGATGGTGATTTTTATTGCTTAACCTATTTTAGTAATGCACTATAAGGCTATTCGAGACGATGAGTCGAGAAAGATGAGGGTGAAGGACGAATAAAAAAAACATGCGATATGCCAAACTTCTGAAATCTGCGTTTAGGTTTCGTTCTGCCACTTTTAAAATCTTATGAACAGAGATTAAAGCAGCATCGTCGGCGAACGTTAGTTTAACGCAGTGCTTAATATATTTACAAATCTCGTTCACGTAGATCAAATAAGAAATCGGTTCCAAAAATTGAGCCTTGTGCTACGCCAGTATTAGATTCTTTCTCGTACTATAAGAATCCCTAATTAACCACAATTGTCCTACTTTTAAGGTAGCTTCTTCTAAACCAATTCAACATGTTGCCACGTATTCCAAAAATTTTCAAAACATTCCTAAAGTTTCTCGTGATTCAACGTATCAAACGCTTTCTTAAAATCTATGAACATACTTAACACGTGGAAGTTGTAATTACATTTTGAATTTATCAAATTTGAAAAGCGCACAAGGAGGTCGGAAGTGCTTTTACCTTTTGAAACCCACATTGCCTAAATTAATGATATTTTTATTTTTTCTATGACAGGAACAACGCATTGGTCTTTTCAATTTTTCAAAAATTTTGTGGGATCCCCCTTTTTTATATGGGTTTACAGAATTTTTAGTTATGGGAACCCCTCATAGACAAATTTTTTTTAAAACTTAACGGAATAATCAAAAAATTTTTTTTAGCAACAAGGAAAAATTTTTTAAACGCACTTGATTCCCCTGCTTTCTGATGTTAAAATGTTGTTTTTTTGGGGCCATGGGAAAAAAAAATAATTTTAAAAGCAGTGACAAACAGTCAAAACAAAATTGCAAAAACCATTCCCCTTTAAAACCAAAAGTTAAAAAAAAAATGGTTTCCCATTTTAAAAGGAATTCTTTTCGTTTTAAAAAAACATGCTTTTTTAGTTTTACCTTTTCCCCGGGGGGGGAAAAAAATTTTTGTTGAAAACAAATATTAAAAACTTCATTTAAAACCCCCCAAATTTCCCCCCTTGCCTTTTTCCTGTATGGGACTTCTTTTAAAAGTAAAGGGGGTTTTTGTTAAAAAGGGGGAAAAGATTTTTTTTTTTTAACCAACAAAAAAAATGTTGAAAGGGGGGAAAAAATTCCCCCTTAAACCCATTAAGGGAAATGGTAAAATAGCTTTTTGGATCTTTTGGGAACGTTTTTTAATAAAATTAAAAATTTTTTTTATACAAAAAAATGGGGAATAGGGGTAAAATTTAGCTAAAAAAAGAAAAGGGTTTTTAAAAAATTAAAACCTAAAAAGCTTTTGTCTTTTTTTTTTTTTTTTTTTTTTTTTTTTTTTTTTTTTTTTTTTTTTTTTGGGAAAATTTTTTAATAATTTGGGATTTTATTTCCCGGACTCTCGCCGCTCACCGGGGGAAACCCGAAAATTGGGGCCCAAACCGGGAAAATTGCAACAGAAGCGAATTTGGTAATTGGTTTTAAAAAAACCATTTTAAAACCCATAAAGAACCCCCTAAAACCCCATGGGGTGGGTGGGTCAAATCACCCCCAAAATGAAAATGTAAAAAAAATTAAAATTTTAAAATAAGTATTTTTTTAAAACTTAGAAAGCAGATTGGTAGCAAAGATTTTTTAAAGGACTTCTAATTAAAAAATTTTTTCAATTGTTCAAAATTATTTTTTTCCACAGAGGTCAAGAAAGTCAAATTTTGTTTTTTTTTCAATATTTTTTGCTAAATTTTTTTTTTCTTTTGGCGCAATGTTTTGATGTTTGTCTTTTGTTGAAAAATTTTTAGAAAATATACTCCCTGAAAGTAAGTAAATTGGAGAAAAAGGTTTAATTTTAATCTGTAGGCCCATGAACCTACGAGATATTGTCAAAAACGTTTTTTACTTTTAAAGCGCACAGAAAAACAATTTCTTCATCTTTTTCCCCTGATAGAATTTTCTCACGATTTCGCATCGCAACTATAAATTGTATGAACCTGGAAAAAAACCCACACAAAAATTTTTTACTAAAGGGTTTTGTCATGAATTTATATATTCAAAAAACATTTAGAAAAAGATTTCAAAAAAAAGTCATGGTTTTTGTTATTTCAACCAAATTCAACAATATAAGTAGTGGGCTTTAGGCAATGGGGTTTTCTACAGAAAATTTTTTTTCCACAAAATTTTGCCCTAGGTGCCCGCTATAGGTCCGTACACTCGGGACCCGAAAAAAAAAACCCGGATTTTGCGTTTTTAAGGTTTTCCAAGCCGCCATGAAACGTGAAATGAACTTTAAATACCAAATAGAGCTATTTAGGTACCTGAAAAATATACCAATTTTGGTTGGGGATAAAAAAATTTCCCTTTCCGAATTAAAAAGGGGATGCAAAATTTCAAAATCACTTTCTGTAACTCCTGTGCTACGTGTTAATCTTTTCAAGGCGACTTTGTAGGCCTAGTTGTAGCATAAAAAAAAGCCATTCAATCGGTTGCGTTTTAAACGTCGGGTTCCCCCATTTATTGCGAGAAGCGTATAGTAAAAAACCAATAATACCAGCCTCGACCCAATAAATAAAGCCAAAACAGTTTTAAAAAAAAATGGGAACGAATTTTGATGACGCAGCTTGTATTTTTTTGGGGAAAATTAATCCCAATGAAAGTTTAATCGAAGTTTGACGTGGGGTATGAGCAGTAGCATATTAATGATTCAAAATCACTTGAATAGCGTACACCCTGTGGTTTCAAACCTAATGGCAGAAAAAGCAAAATACCACCCAAATTATAGGGAAATAAATCCGGATAAAACAAATCCATCTCAGCGTGGTTTTTTTCCCTTTCAAAGAAATGAAAAACCCACCGTATGTTTATTTTCTTCGTGAGGAATTACAAAAGAACAATAATAATATGACGACAACGCAATGGCATGGCTTTAGTAAGAAAGTTGCCTTCGATGCAAGATTTAACCATTTTTTTTTCAGGATTTGCGTAGAAAATACACTCAGTTCTTTAAAGAATAAAAAAATATCTTTTAAAGAAAACCAAAAACCGAGATGAAAAAATATATAATTTTTTTTATTTGTACCCTCAACAAATGGGTGACGATGGGTTTTGAAAATATATTATGCCAAAAAAAAAAGTGGGAAAAAAAAATTAAAGAAACCCCATGAGACCCAACGAAAGGTCACATGCATAGCAGTTCGTCAGCCCCAAATGTCAATGGCCCAAAAATAGCGGGGATGAGATGACTAAAAACTTCTAAACGCAGGTCCCCTAAATAAGTGAAAGAGCTTTTAGTGCATTCCAAAATCATCAAAAATGCATTCATTACCTTTTTAGAGGAGGAATATTTTAAAAAAAGAGTTAATGAAAAATTAATCGTGTCAAGATGTAGTTTTGGGTTAAATTATGGTGAATTAAGGGACCAACAGTGGGGGTTAGGTTTTACCGGTACCTCCACCCAAAAACGCATTTTAAGAATGGGAATTAATTTCTTTTGCGACGCAGGAAACTCATCTGTTTCAAAAAACATTTTAGGGAAATTGACAATGCACGCAAAGATGCCCTTTAAGTTAAAAGTGATGAACCACAGGGGGTGTGATGTCTAAAATTAAAAAAGGCAAATTCGCTATTTCTCGAATAACATAGACTTATTTGGGGGGGATGAGCGTTAACTATTTTAATGCACAAAAAGGGTAAATGGGAACGGAGGGGTCGTGTCACTTTGAGCCTTGGATTTCATTCAAGTAGGTAAAAACCGGGTAAATTTTTTGGGGGGTATCGAGACTTCAATGTAAATCATTAATGAGACAACCAAAAACAAGAAGATGAGTATAATTAAAAGCAAATATCACTAAATTAATAAAATAAAGCTAAAAGTTTTTTTTAAAAAGTTGCTCAAATTTAGACATACAACTTTTTTCGGGGATGTGTAGACGGGAGGCAACGGGGGGAAAAATTTATTTGATTTGGCACACCGCATTTTGTAAGATCAACTTCAGTATAAACAAAAGTTTTCAAATGAAAAGCAAATGTGGTTTTTGTTGGGGGGTAAAGGGTCGGTGGGAGGGGAATGGGCGGCAAAATTCTTGAACGTCTGGGCAACATGTTTTTTTTTGTTCACACACCAAAAATTAGTCAAATCGCGTTCAAGTACGAAAAAAATGTATGAAAATGTCAAAAATTTTGTTGTTGGGGGGGAGGGGTAAAAGGGGGTGGGGGGTTTTTAGAGCCCTCGGACATCTAGGGAACTCCCTTTCGGATTTAGCAACCCCCCAAGTTGCAGATCGCTTTTTAAATACGAACAAAAATGTTTCAAAATTTTTTTTGTTGGGGGGGGGGGGGGGGGGTAAGGGGGGGGGGGTTAGGCCCTCAGGGCGTCTGGGGAACATGGGTTTTCGGTTTTAGCACACAAGTTAGTAAATCCGTTCAAGACAAGGAATGAAGGGGGAAAGGGGGGAAATTGTTTTTTTTTTGAGGGAGGGTAATTGGGGGGGGGGGGGGGGGGGGAGAGAATGGACTTGAGCAACATGGTTTTGGTTTTTAGCTACAAAAGTTTGTAGGCGGTTCTAATTACGAGTAAATAATAAAAGTGCAAACTTTTTTTTTTTTTAGGGGGGGGGGGAATGGGGGGGTTAGAGCCTCCCCGGACATTTGGGCACATGGTTTTTCGGTTTTAGCACACCAAAATTATAAAATCACGTTCAGTTTTCTTTTAAACCCTTTCGGCTAAACCAATGTTTGAAAACCAGGCTACTGGGAGATTAGAAACCTTTCAATCTTTTCTCGTATTTTGTGCGGCATGTTTTCCAAGTATTGTCCAGTTATGTAGACAAAAAGCGTATAGCTTTTAAACATGGTTTTTAAATTTTTTTTAAATACAAACCATAAACTACAAAATTTATACCAGGGGGAAACCCCGGTCTCCCACATTTCGGTCCGGGGTAAGGGCGCCTTAGCCTACTGGACTAGGGAAAAACCAAAATCGTTGATGACGAGGAGAAGCCAGTGTTTAATACTTTGGGATCATTCCCCATCTTTGGGGATTTTGTTTAGGGATAGGGGGGGAAAAAGGGGTGTTCCCGGGGATAACACAAAAGGGAACCTAAAATTTTGAAGGCGGGAAAGGGAAATTTGGTTTTTCTCTTGGGCCAGGCCCCTAAAAATTAGCAGGACGAAAAGTAACTCGCCGTATCTTTGACTCGCGCAAAAGAAATCTAAACCAATAACATCACAAGATGCATAATTTTGTGAAGAAGATGATGGCATTCTACTTTGCTCGATGACGCTTCCTAAATTCAAACTATTATGAGTTTAATGGACCCATGTTTGCGCGCTGTCGCAAATGTACTCTGACTGAGCGGCAACCTAAGCGAGACGCAGCCACGTTGTGTGCAGCTGTGGCATCCTCGCATACCACGCGCCTGTCCATGGGTGCTAAATGTACTTTTCATTCAAGATTTTGTTGGCACATTAAAGGATATTTTATTAGTAATGTATAATCTAGAACAACCCAGTGACCTCACAGTAGCCACAAAGCAAGTCGGATACCAAATGTTATGCTGATGCCACGGACAAAATGTTTTTACATGCTTTTTCATGAGCAGTTTGGAAGGTTTGGCAACAGTGTAAATGTAGAGTTCACTTCAACTCCAAAACAAATGTCTTAATTTTTGGGAGGATAGAGAAGAGTTCTGTATATCCATGCAAAGAGGAAAGATTAAATTTTCTTACAGTATGAATATAATTCAGATCCATGGTTGGGTTCACGCGCTATCGCTTACGAAACATTTAGCACGGGTTAATCGCCTATACCACGCTGAAACCCGGGGAGAACCAGACAACGCCCACTTAGGTTCCCTATGGCTCAGTCACTCGTCTATCAACGACTTTGGCGTTTCCCTAGTCTACTACACGGATACCGTCAATACCAGGTGACTTTTCAGAGTTCATTCCTGCAATATATTCGCAAAACCCCTTTCAATGGTTACTCGAGGCATGTACATATATTGCATTTGCATCTGTGAAGCTTTATATACATTTTTGGTAGTTTAAATTTCACAATCATGGTTTAAATTTTCTACCTCGTTGTATATAAAAGAATCAGCAAAGTTGTTAACAATTTCCTTTAGAGTGTGTTTTTTTGCCTATTATTTAATACTCGTCTACAGAACTTTTCTTCTTTTTTCCTAGAATTTCATTTATGGTTTGCCACGTCTCTTAATATTATTTTGATTTTGTTTTAATTTGCTCCTGTAGTACTTTTGCTTTGCATTTAAAATGTCTTTATACTTTTTTCCTGAATATAACATAATCATGCCTTAATCTTGTTTTTGAATGGTTAAATACATCAGCTTGCTTCCACTTTTTAAATAATGAACCTCTCTGGACAATTAATTTTTCAAGGTCATCATACATCCACGTCTTCCGAATTCTCTTGTTTGTTGGAGATTTCCTAAATGAAGCATGTCTGTAACGTAATTCAAACTTTGTGCATATAACATCGTATAGTCGCACACAACTATCAACATTTAATTAATCAGCCCATTGAACGGAATGCAAGTTATTTAGCAGAATATGCTTTTCATTATATTTTTAGACATCCCTTTTTAAATGTTCATTATTTATGAATTCAACTCCCCACTAAACTGAAATGAAACCAATGTCAAAGTAATGGTCAGATATTTTTGTTGTGCTTATTGCAGACGAGGTTATACCTAAGCATTACATCTAATTAGGAAAGCGCCAAAGTCGTTGTTAGACGAGTGAGTGAGCCATGTGTTGAGTACCCGTTAACATTCCTTTTATTCCCCCTACTCTAGGCCTCACTAGCCTAGCATAGGCTAGAGTGGTGCATTTTGGCCTAAGAGTTGACGCGCCCTTATACCAATTAAACTCAAAACTATGAAAACGCTTTAAGTCCCACCGCGTTGTTGGATGAGCGTAATTGGATTTGGTGCATTGAGCTGCCATGTGTTATGCGGATTCTGTTGTTCGTGAAAAAATTATTACTAAGTCGAAGATTTTTAAAATTAAATTAAATTAAATAAAAAATTCACTTTTTTTTTTTTATTAATCGTTAATTTAAAAAAAGAAAAAAAAAGTAAAATTGCGATTTTCATAATAAATAATTATTCGATTGCGCTCAAATTTTACACGAAAATCTTTATTCATAAAATTAAGGTTCTTTGAAAAAATCATCAAAATCGGATTAAGCATGTACGTGTTTTAAGTCGAAGAAATTTTTAAAAAATCGAAAAAAATCGTAAAACTGCGATTTTCATGAGAAATAATTTTCCGGATTGCGCTCAAAAACGTGGCAGTTCTAAGTTCAGAGATTTCGAAGGCCTCCATAAAATTTCATCGCAATCGGAGTATCGGTTTAGCCGGAATCGTGCTAACAAACAGACAAAAACAAAAAAGAAAAAAAAAACATTCCGGATTTTTTTCTCCAGTGTAGTGGAATGGAATCTTCGCTTCGCTCGCTACGCTCATCCAAAAACCCTATATTATTATTTTTGTATTATTTATTTATTAATTTAACGTCTGTCCTATTCAGTTAGAAACTGATTTACAAAGGAGGACAACTAAATAAATCTAATTACATAGATACAGACACAACAATGAACTACATTTAAGTAAATATTTGAAATAGTAATATTACAACAATGCATTTAAAACTCAACAAATTTGGTAACAAATAAAAAAAATGCAATTTATGAATGAATCAAATATAAAAAAGGGTGGGGAATGAAAAGAACCTTGGTTCGAATTCCGGATCAGAAGATGTCTTCGAATACGATTCGGGTCACTTTTTTACAGTTTGAGTTTTCATTTAAAATCGTAAAAAGCATGGTACACATTTTTTCTAAAATTTACGGATGGTAAAAGGATCTAATTTGGACCTTTACGATAATCGTGATACCAAACATGACAAATTTTGTAGCATTTGTATATTAGTTATGGAATTACCAAAATTAACATGCGTGTCCGTTTTGGCATCAAAAAGTCATAATTTTTTATCCCACGGTTGCCGCGCCCATAGTATATTAGAAGATTATCAGCCGAGCTCGGATTATTTTGTTTATTTTTCGCACAACAGGCTACAAATTTCAGAATATGTTCTCAACACTGTGACACATCTCCAGTATAAAGTAGGCCAAAATTAGTTCACCGGAAGTGGGTCAAAACAAAAGACTAACGCAAACTTATGAAAAAAATAAAAAATAAATAAAACACACTTAAATATCTGTAACTTTGGCATTTTTTGGTCTAGAGTCTTGAAATTGGTCATAAAAGTTGTGAATTAACAACATCTATTAGAATTTGCAAACAAAATATCAAAATATTGTATTTTAAGAGTCGCAAATTAAAACAAAGTGTAAAAAATTACAGTAAAAAATTATTTACCGCATTTTAGTTCAATTTTAAATGCATTTATTATTGAAATACAAAAAAAATATTTGCATTGCTATTTAGCCCGATTCTTGGCTAAAACTTTTCGCTGCGAATCTGGACGTGAACTAAAGTTTT